>MJUU01050708.1:589-10765 GCA_002080025.1 Modiolus philippinarum | reverse complement strand
TTTTTGGAACATTTATAGCCAACTCATTGTGTTCTGTTTATAAGTGTTATCAGTACTTTGATTACACCAGGGATCATCAATACTGGTTCCCCAAAAAAGGAGGTATACACAGAAGAGAAGAAATGAAATACCGTATATCGGGATTTTTTCGCGTGTGTCTAATTTTCGCTATGTTCGCGGTAAGCAACCATGCGCGAATTTTAGCCTCCGCGTAAATTTCACTGCCCATTCAGTAGCATTAGATTGAGTACAAAAACGCGAATTATAAACTCGGCGAATTTTTCACTGGTCTGTTTTATACCAAAATCGCGAACAAAACCCGACGCGAAAATAACCCGATATACGGTAATAGATATTTTTAGTAACATCCCTCATCTTTGATATATATAATACATATATAGATACATGTAAAACGAAAGTGAAAAATGAAGAAAATATGCTGAATGATTTAAAAAATCTTTTTTGCAAAAAAAATTTCTAAAGATATCAAGAAACATTTCATCATAAATGAGTTTAATTTCTATATACATATAAAATAAAACAAAATATAATTTCATTTTTTGGTGAAATTTTACTGGACAGTCACATGCCAAGGTCAAGGTCACAAGGTCAAATATTTTGGTATCAACTGAAAGGTCTCTCCACAAGGAATACACACGCAAAGTATGAAAGAACTATCCCTTACCATTCAAAAGATATACTCAATGTTAAAGTTTTTATGCAGTTGTTCACAGGCCAAGGTCAAGGTCACAAGGTCAACTATTCTGGTTCCAATTAAAAGGTCTTGCCACAAGGAATGCACATGCAAAATATGAAAGCCATATCACTTACCATTCAGAAGATATACCCAATGTTAAAGTTTATTATTTTTTTCAAAAAGTCCATCACATGTCAAGGTCAAGGTCACGAGGTCCAAAATTTTGGTATCGTTTGAAAGGTCTTGCCACAAGAAATACACATGCAAAATATGACAGCCCTATCATTTACCATTCAAAAGATATACCCAATGTTAAAGTTTTTAGTGGACAAACAGACCAAAAGCCTATCTCAAAAGAAAAAAAAGTTATAGCCCTGACACGGCTTTGTCATTGAAAAGCATGAATGTGACCCTGAGGTCAAAGGTCAAGGTCAAAGGTCACCAACCAAGGTATGCGACACATCACCTTGATTTCCACATGCCAAATATCAAAAGCCTATCTCAAAAGAGAAAAAAGTTATAGCTCGGACATGATTGTTTCAGATGGACGGACGGACTGATTACTATAGGGCTTCCGCCACTTATGTGGCATGGCCCTAATTAACAATATTATTGTGGATTGAATGTCTGTAAACTAACCAGCAACAGCAACAGGTTGTTTCATTTCAGTGATGAAAAAGATACGATGTCTAAAGCATTTAAGTTACACGACTTCTGTTGACGAGTTTAAACAAATCTTCCGACCGTTTAAATTTTAGCTTGTCGAAAAAAAAAATTTTTTAGAGAATGTGTCTATAAGACATGGATGCCCCGCAATAGGCATTATTAGTAGATAAATGAACTTTAGACCAATTTAACCCAAGTCCCTCATGGAACCTTACAAATGGGGAACTGTGAAGTGCTTATAAAGGGGATTATAATAATGAAACATTATAAGGATATTATGCATAGTTGGTAAAACAGGATAAATGAAAAATGGATCCAAACGCAAAATTTAACCAAAGTTACTCAACCATGAAATGTAGGTCATGAACACTTAATTGTTGGTACTTTGGGTAGTTTTCATAGAGGTGAATATTATGATGCAAAATTATACAGTTAATTTGTATAGTTGTTGAGAAATGTACCTAAATGCAAAATTTAACCAAAGTCACTCAAGTGTGAAATGTAGGTCATGGACATCCAATTATTAGTGCTTATGGTAGTACTCATTAAGATGAATGTTATGATGAAATATCATAATGGTATCATGTATAGTTGATGAGAAATGGACTTAAACAAAAAATTTAACCAAAGTCGCTCAAGTGTGAAATGTAGGTTATGGACACCCAATTGTTAGTGTTTTGGGTAGTACTCATTAAGGTGAATGTTATGATGCAATATCATAATGGCATCATGTATAGTTGATGAGAAATAGACTTAAACGCACAATTTAACCAAAGTCACTCAAGTGTGAAATTGTAGGTCATGGACACCTAATTGTTAGTGCTTTGAGTAGTACTCACTAAAGCCACACCAAATTAATAAGTAGTTCTTCGAGATTTTGGCCAAAAAAATTGGAGCGAGCGAGCAAATTTTTTTTTTTTAAAATTTGTCAAATATTCTTGAATTTAAGAGCGAGCGAAATATTTTTTTTATATTTTTCTTGTCCGGTATTTCAATAATGATTCAAATATGCACATTTGAACCTGCATAACAGCTTACATTCAACCTCCAAACTTAAAAGGGCATTTGTAATAAAACTAATAATACATGTACTTGTGTCTAATCATTCAATACAACAAATCCCTAAGTACATGTATAAACTAAGTTTTGTAATGGCTTGCCTTCAACAACAACTATTTCACATTCTGACCTTGTGTTACATGATATCTATAGCCACAGCTACATGTATATGTTGTTCAGCACTACACTTTTCAGCATGCATATTAATCACTAACTATTCTACCAAAGAATTGTGTAAAGTAAGGGTTATTTTATTTTCATGTAATTGATCACCAAAAATGTACTAGAACCTTTTGCAGAAAAAAGGACCAGCAGATTCATAAATGATAATCACATATGTTCGGCTTGCAGAGTTGGTAAATATCTGGCTGTGATTATCTTAAACAGGTACTAGTACCTTCAAAGTTTCCCTTGATAATTCTTATGATGTCTTAGAAATATTCCATCATTTATGTTCAAAACCTAAATGTATTAACCTCCATACAAAGAACAACAATGATTAAGATGCATGCAAGAGAGTTTTGTCTTATATAGTAAGTAAAATTATTTAGGTAAATTGCAAAAGCTTTTCTGTAAGTAGTATTTAAACTGACGTCATCATGTGTATGCAATTTTAACATCAGATTCATGGCTTGTTCTAATGAATACGACTCGTTTTAAATTCATATTGATACTGTTTCACTTATTGAACAGACAAGAAGAGTTAACCAGTTATGTTAATCTTACTAGGCTTTCCCACATTTGGCTGTTTGTTTGTTCATTGTTTCAAAATTATGTAATAATCTTTACATCAGATTTGAAGTTAACACTGAAGTCTGTACATTGGTCCTAAAACAACTTTTGTCTGTTGTGCATATCAATGTCTAAATATTAAAGGTTGCACAGCAAAAGAAGGCTTATGTTTTAGGACTAATATGTACACACTGTTATTTATTTACGCAAGTCATACACAAAAAAAAATATTTTCATAGGTTTACATAGGTCCTCTTCTGAACGCTGGCCTCAGGCCACTGTATTCAGGTCTAATATTTCCTGCTGACTTAAATCTGTTCCGGTTCTGGTGTAAGCCTTATAATTATACTTTATTTCTAGATTGTCCCAGTTTTTATCTAGTCGGTTTTCGAATGAATGAATGCTTGGTGCACTGACAATACTATCAGGTAATTGGTTCCACCTATTTATAATTCTCTGTGTGAAAAAATTGGATCTAATATTCTTGTTGCATCTACTAGTAGCTAGTTTCTTGGTATGTCCCCTTGTCCCCTTGTCCTATTGTATAAGTTTAGATCAATAATTTGTGGTAATGACTTATCATGAATTTCTGATATTTCATTATAATACAATGTAGGTGCAAAAAACGAATTCAACGAGTGTTACAAGCAATGGAAATGTCACACTGTAACCAAACCGTTTCAAGATTTTAAATACCACCCAAGTATTTGAGGAAAGAATTAGACAGGACATTTTGAACGATTAAAGTTTGACGCCTCACGACTATTCATAAAAGGCAGTTGACTGTTTTCACTCCGTTCCCACATCATTTTTCTTGCGGCCATGCAATCTGAATCAGAATAACGCTTAACTACAATGCATTTTCCCAATGACACAGATTCGATTTTTATAATTTCCGAATCAAATTCGTGAAAACTTTTGGTTGATTTCAACGTGGGGGATTTTTATTTTTATTTTTTTATTTTGATTTTGGAAATTTAGGAGCGGGAAAATAATTTTTAATTTTAAATTTTGATTTTGCTAATTTAGGAGCGGGATTTCCAAAGAACGACTAATTAATTTGGTGTGGCCTAAGATGAATGTTATAATGCGATATCATAATGGCATCATGTATAGTTGATGAGAAATGGACCTAAACACAAAATTTAACCAAAGTCGCTCAAGTGTGAAATGTAGGTCATGGACACCCAATTATTAGTGCTTATGGTAGTACTCATTAAGATGAATGTTATGATGCAATATCATAATGGTATCATGTATAGTTGATGAGAAATGGACTTAAACGCAAAATATAACCAAAGTCGCTCAACATGCTCAAGTGTGAAATGTAGGTCATGGACACCCAATTGTTAGTGTTTTGGGTAGTTCTCATTAAGGTGAATGTTATGATGCAATATCATAATGGCATCATGTATAGTTGATGAGAAATAGACTTAAACACACAATTTAACCAAAGTCACTCAAGTGTGAAATTGTAGGTCATGGACACCTAATTGTTAGGGCTTTGGGTACTACTCATTGAGGTGAATGTTGTGATGCAATTTAATAATGGTATCATGTACAGTTGATGAGAAATGGGCCTAAACACAAAATTGAACCGAAGTCACTCAACCATGAAATATAGGTCATGGACAAATAATTATTGGTGCATTGGCTAGTACTCATAGAGGTGAATGTTATGATTCAATATCATAAAGATATCACTTCAAGTTACTAAACCATAGACCTAAATGCGAAAATTGAAAGCGGGACATGCGTACGGACAGGCAAGGGTAAATCTATATGCCCTTCCACTTTCGTTGCGGGGGCATAAAAAAACAAACCAGAATAAGGCCTTACAATGCATAGACAGTGAAACACAAAACTCACACTTTTAACTAAGCTTTCGTCAATGCTACTTTTGTTTTGTACATTCAGAACCTGTTGCACATGCGTCAGTACCAGGTTTATATGCCGTTCAAGCAACCGAAACGCTCTCATGTTTATGTAACATGGTTTCACTGTTAGAATGTTTTATCCATTTTAATTGCAGGATACCAATTATATTAGCAAAGTTGCACTTTATTTAATCCGTTGAAGATTCGGTCCAATGACAAACCATTCTTCTGAAAGCATCCGAAGTTTACCGATAATAAATTTTCCGTTTAGGGGGGTGTGGAATAGTTTTTCATGAATAACTCTTCTAAATGACCACCAAATTCTTTCAAATCTGTGTAAATTACTTTATTTTCTCACTAACTCATTGTTTAAATTCAAACATAGAAAGCAGCCACAGCCTGCTAAGGTCACCTCGTTGCACAGCATTGTCAAATGTTGCACATGTCAGTAACCAGGAATGGACTTTAATCATTCTTTTAAACAGATTCAGTCATGTGTAAAATGTAGGTCAGAGACAGCATCCGAAGCATGCATTGTTGTTGTTATCCCGAAATGCATCATACATACCAATATGGTTGATTTGGGCCATGTCAGTAAACAGGAATAGACTTTAACCATTCTAACTGATTAAGTCACTCATGCATAAAATGTAGGTCACAGACAGCATCAGAAGCATGCATTGTTGTTGTCATCCCGAAATGCATCATACATTCCAATATTGTTGATGTGGGCCATGTCAGTAAACCAAGTCGCTCATGCGTAAAATGTAGGTCAGAGACAGCATCCAAAGCATGCATTCCAGTCCTCTTCCCAAAATGCATCAGGTATAGCAATATAGTTGATGTGTGGCATGTCAGTAAGCAGGAATGGACCTTAACCATTCTTCCTAAATGGACGCGGACGTGGACGCGGACGCAAGGGGTATCACATAAGCCCCCCCCTCACTTTGTGAGGTGAGCTAAAAATATGATTTTGCTCAATTTGGTTTTTCAAATTGAAGTACCTGTTTTTCTTCATAGTGCATTTCAACTGACAGGGTCATGACATTAGAAAGCGTTGCAATGCAACCTTTCTAAAAATGTAGATCAAAGTTACCTAATTTTGCCTGGATGCTGACCTACCACCAAAGATGCAAGCATATGCAAGGTTAGATTATCCTTCCATGTACAGTTCCTGAGATCTGAACTCAGACCTCAACTTGAATGTAAGTTGATCATGTGCAAAATATAGGTCAAAGTGACCTACTTCTACTTGGATGCTGACCTACCATCAAAGATGCATGCATATGCATGGTTTGATGATCCAACCATGTACAGCTACTTAAGATTTGAACTTGGACCATAACTTGAATGTAAGTCGATCATGTGGAAAATATAGGTCAAAATGACCTTATTTTTGTCTGGATGCTGACCTACCACCAAAGATGCATGCATATGCAAGGTTATATGATCGTACCATGTACAGTACATGAGATATGAACTCAGACCTAAACTTGAATGTAAGTCAATCATGGGGAAAATGTGGGTCAAGGTGATTTTATTTTGCCTGGATGCTGACCTACCACCAAAGATGCAAGCACATGCAAGGTTAGACGATTCTACCATGCACAGTACCTGAGATATGGCTTAAAATTAAATGCAAAGCAATCAAGCATAAAATATAGGTCAAAGAGACCTAATTTTCTTTGAGGCTGTGAAACAACCCAAGATGCACTTGTATACAAAGTTTGATGACCCTACCCTTCATAGTTCCCAAGATATATACCCAAACGCAGACATGGACGCGGACACGGATGCGGATGCCAATGGTACTCCAATAGTCACCCTCAACTTCGTTGAGGTGAACTAAAAATACTATTTTTGAGGGAACTGTCCAAGGACTATTGTGTCCAAGTTTCCTTCCAACTGGCCAAGTAGTTTCAGAGAAGATGATTGCTGAATAGTTTACCTTAAGGTCCAATGTTAATCTATGTTATCTTCTGGCAACGATCTTTGATAAAATGTGAACCTGAAAAATATTTTTTATGAGGGACCATACAAGAACTACCTATTGTTAAACAGTTTTCCTTTTGTCAAAGTATTTTTAGAGTAGATCTCTGAATGTGTTTTTCCACAGGGTCCTATATAAAACTATATTCCCTATTGTCTGCCATCTTGGATAAAGTGCCAACATGAGAAATACTATGGGAACTACATAATACTATCGTGGTCAAATTTGGTTCCAACTGGCTGATCCCAGTAGTTTAAGAGACGAAGATCAGAAAGAGTTATAATTTTGTTATTAAATGCATGATACCTGATAGAATAACTGACAGAACTTGATAATACAAGGTAGGCATACATACTTTTTCTGAGATTCCTGAAACACTAGCAGTACTAGATATGACATCATCCTCATCTGATGCAACTTCATACTCAACAGCAATTCTATCTGGTTCAACCTCTACAGTCACAACATCTTCATTGTCTTCATTATCATCCTATTAATGTAATCAAATTAATACTATTAATCTCTAAAATGTGAGTATACCTTGAGGAGGTGTGTCTTTGGTGAAGGGCTTGAAAGATAGGTTAACAGATACAAACCAATTATATTGTTTTTTACCTTTCAAATTATTTTTGTTCAATATGTTTTGGATGGCTTACATTAGAGCATTTGCCTTGTTACAACTGATAAAACATGCAAAATGAAATCAGTAAACTGTTTACAAATATATTTCAATAAGACTAAAATATTCCACTTGTAAAAACTGTTGACTTTTAGAGCATATATGAGTCATTCATCAGATTTTCATTAACCAAGGTTGATCATTAACCCTTTCATCGACAGTTTCCGGTCTACCGGAATAATGTAAAGTCACTTCTGCACGACAGTTCTCGGTTTACTGGGATCAACCACTGGGATTTATATGAATTATCCCACTGAAATTGATTTAGTCAAGAGTTATTGTTCTTTGTATGATTTCCTGTTTAAATGAAATAAAGATGGTGGTTCGGATGTTGAAAACACAGTGGAAATTGGTCAAATTTTGATCATATCACTTGAAATTTAAAGTTTGAGAACAAATTTTTCTGAATGATTACAGATTACAGAAACTGTAATTATTGACGATTTCGGGTATAAACACTATTTATTTGTGAAAGAACTTTGTAAATCGTGAACGTTTCGTGTCCGCTTCAATAGATTTTATCTTTTTTGTGTAAAACTACGAGATTTTTGGGTCAGTTATGAGAATTTATTACAATTTTTACAAAAATTTGTGAAACAATACGAAATCACAGGATATGGAGGTAAAATGACTTTAATAAGACATGTAAATCATATCAAAGAAGTTAAAATTAAGGAATCAATTATAGTTTTTGTTAAAAAATATTTTCTGTTAAAAAATTCGTAAAGGTTCTTTGGAACCTGGTGTCTCGCCTGCTCTTACTTACATGTTGTTATAAATAGGGCTGTTCCAGAAAAACATACATGGGATGGGGGGAAGGCACTTGAAAATTGTCATGACCACCCATAGATGCAAAATAGGAATTTTATATTTACTTATGAATTCTGACTTAAATTTGTAACGACCACCCATAGCAGCAATTTGAAAGTGCCTTCCCCCTGTCCCATATATGTTTTGCTGGAACAGCCCTTAGGCATTATATTAACATATATATTTGCCCTTATTCAGTTAGATACATTTAATGTATGAACTTGTAAAACACAGAATAAAAAGAAGATAGTATAGGTTTTTTGGTGAATTAGATTAATTAGAGTTACAGGTATTTATGCTGTAAACTAAATGAAAATTTATTGTTACCATATAGAAAGTGATGAAATTTTGTAAATGTGTATTGAAACAAATTAGTATTATTAATGAAATGATCTTTGGTACACACACATTAAGAAGCATTGTAACTGTAATATTTGTGTAAGCAATAAACAAATTATAAATATCTAAGAATTAACAGGTCTTGAAGAGAATTGAAATCCAATATTTTTGGAATTCAGGTATTGAAAATGACTGTTTTCACCAGAATGCATTTAAAATGTTATGGTTGCTATGCAGAATTCCAAAAAATAACATATCTTGAATAGTTTAAGGAAATGTACAAAAATTGGAATCAAATATTTTTGCAATTCCATAATTGATAATTACTGTCTTCATCAATATTTGTTTAAAAAGGTATGGTTGCTAGGTAGAATTCCAATAATTTAATAGGTCTAAGAGAGTTCCATGAAATTTACCAAAAATAGGAATAAAACTTTTTTGCAATTTAATTCATTATAAACAAACATTTTATTCATTAAAATGATTGTTTATTTCAAATTCCCCCAAAAACCATGGTTGCTAAGAAGAATTTACAAAAATTGCATGTCTTGATGAGTTTAAGGAAATTTACCAAAATTGGAATCAAATATTTTTGCAATTCCATTATTGAAAATTACTGTTTTCATCAATATATTTTAAAAAAGTATGGTTGCTAGGTAGAATTCCCAAAATTAATTGGTCTAAGAGAGTTCCAGGAAATTTACCAAAAATTGGAATCAAATTTTTTTGCAATTTGATTCATCAAAATGTTTGTTGATTTCAAATTCACTCAAAAACCATGGTTGCTAAGAAGAATTTCAAAAAATTGCATGTCTTGGACAGTTCCAGGAATTTTACCAATTTTGGAACCCTGTTTTTTATTTCTTACACGTTCAAAATTGTGCTTGGCATCAAAGAATTGCCTTAATTTCAAAATTATATGCAAAAATTTAAAAAATTATCGGTCTTTGATATGTTCAGGAAATTTACCGAAGTTGGAACCATAATGAAAATTCCAACTGCTTGTTCCATATATTCACACTGCATGCAGCAATGTCCAATTTTAATGAAATTCTGTTAAGATACAAACACTTAATTCACTTTAATTTGTGGATTAACATTGAAATATTTAGCAAAAAAGTAAGTCCAAATACACAACAAGAGATGTCAGAAGACAACATAGCTCGCCGGGGATTCCAGTAATCTCAATGCACAATAAATTCGAAAGAAAGCTTTCTTCACAAGAAAGTCACATATGAAATATAAACACCCTATCACTAAACAACTTAATTCTAGAAGCAAAATTAAAGTTTTTAAAAAATTGCCCTCAGGGCAAGGTCAAGGTCAA
>MJUU01050706.1:19677-31764 GCA_002080025.1 Modiolus philippinarum | reverse complement strand
GTACGTATTTTGTGAAATCAACTCCTCTTACAGTTTTCAACCTACATTTTTGAAACTTCACAAAATGTTTCTTTATATATTGTAGATGTGCACCTCCCTTTCTGGTATTATTTTGAAAATTTTTTCTTATGTTTACGGACTTTGGAACTTAGTCATTTTTTAATCAACATTTTCAACAGAGGGTACCTATTTTGTGAAATCAACTCCTCCTACAATTTTCAACCTACATTATTGAAACTTCAGAAAATGTTTCTATATATATTGTTGATGTGCACCTCCCTTTTTGGAATTATTTTGAAAATTTCTTCCTATTTTTACGGACTTTGGAACTTAGTCATTTTTATCGACATTATCAACAAAGGGTACGTATTTTGTGAAATCAACTCCTCTTACAGTTTTCAACCTACATTTTTGAAACTTCACAAAATGTTTCTTTATATATTGTAGATGTGCACCTCCCTTTCTGGTATCATTTTGCAAATTTTATCCTATTTTTACAGACTTTGGAACTTGTTCAATTTTTATTGACATTTTCAACAAAGGTTACCTACTTTGTGAAATCAACTCCTTCTACAATTTTCATCTCTGACTTTTGAAACTCCACAGAATGTTTCTATATATTTTGAAGATGTGCACCTGACTTTATTGAATTATTTCCAATATTTTTTCATATTTTGCCAGACCTTTTGACTTAGTCATGTTTTATCAATATTTTCAACATATTCTATACACAGACCCAGTAGGGAACCAATAAAACAACGCTTTATAGCTAGAAGCACCCAAACGCAACCCGGCCATTTGAGTCTTTGACCCATTTTTGTGTATTATACATAACAAATCTTGAGAGGGAATCACTGATTAATGAACACTGCTGAGCTAAGGCAGATTTATATTTGATCTATTTGTAGCGCTTCAGGCTAATTGTTTTTCGTCAATTAAAATCTAGTTCAATAATTGTCATGTAGGACAAATTATAAGTACACTTCAATTCTGTAAATAATTTGTTTTTGGGTGACAAATATATTAATTTCAATAGTTAAGGAATCCAGTAATCTTTTTTACTGGTATTTCAGGGGATCGTTTCGGCCTTCAATTACACGAGAGTCCTATCTCGAAAGTCCCGTATTTGTTTAAACATTGTTGATAAATGGATCTAAAGTGAAAATCTAGCCAAATTCGTTGGTGCGGAAAATATAGGTGATGTTATTCTTGTTCAGATGTTTGTTAAATATTACTAAAGATGTGAACACTTACCAATCATCATCTGTCTATGGCATGTAGGCCCTGGGATATGGTGCAAATATAAAAAAATGATAAAAATATTTTTGTCCAACCTAATACAGAAAAATATGAAGAATTTCTTATTGCAGTATTACCATGGGTACAATCTTTTGACCATAAATAAGCCTCTGATCAACATTCCGGATATTCAATTTAGATTTAATGTATTTCAGAAACCTTTATACATCTTTGTTCTAGTGTTAGCATGATTATTGACATCACCGACGCCGACGACAGAATTTGGATCGCTCTTTCTCGCCTCCGCGACTTTTCGTTACATGTGAGACAAAATGGATACCACAATTTACCACTATCGCTAGATTTATAGAAAAACAGTTCAGTACTTCGATGCTGGCCCGGAAATCAATTACAGTTGGAAAATTTCAATATCTTAATTATATTTTTAAGCTGATTTTGACCTTTCAATTTAGATTATTTTGATTGTTTTCTATCAGATTTATTATCGCTTTCGATTTTTGGATTTCCAGTATTTTGATTTTATCTTCACTGAATTTCAGAGACATGAGTTGTCGAAATTGTCATATGTAGGAAGCAAATTTACACTAACTTCGGTATATTGTTATTCAATATCTTGATCAATTCCAGACGGGCGATACTTCTGCTTTTCTGTTTTATTGGATATAGAAATTCGTTACTCGAAAGTAAGCGCTAGGCTAGTAAATGCAGAGATTTTATAACCGAAATGGACGGTTTATATTCGATAAATTAATTGAAAAAAGATTTTCAGTGCATATACTGTTAGAATTTTAATATAGAATTACATCTGTAAATAATTCTATTTTACAATCATTTTTTTCTTTTTTATAGAAATGCTGTAGACAACATGACCGAAGTAGATTTAATGACAATGAAAACTCTAATAGCAGACTTACCACCTGACGAATTTGACAGGATACCTACGGTAATTATGTACTTGTTGCAGTCTCATTATTTGTGAATTGTTTTGCAACTTATTATGCATCTTGAGTATTTTTGTACTTTGCATCACCATTAATATGGAATTATTACACTTTGATCAAAATTCTGTTAGGCGTCATCTTTCACTTGACATGATAACATTTATATCATCAAAATGGAATACGCACGGAATATGTCAGACTCTACTGATGAACTTCTCTCGTGAGCTACAGTAGGTTGTAATTAGTTTGCAGTAATGTGTTCGATTTCCTTTAAAGGGCAAGTTTCGGTAGGGTTTTTTTTAGGTCCAATTATTTTTTTTTTCATTTTGAAAAATGTGTCAAAACCTTAAAGTCTGATATGCTACGATATGGCAGTATTGTTACATTTAATATATTCATGTTCATTTTGCAAAAAAATACTACTGAGGTCCTAGAAAAAATGCCTTAAAATTTCTCCAAGAAGGCAAAATTTTCAAAAAGTTGAAGAATGTTTATCTTTTTGATTGTTTGTGTTGAAACGAAAGTGTCAAACCACGTGTACAAAATATTTATATTAAAGTTGTAAATTACCATTTTACACAATATATATAAAGCTCGTTAGTGCATGCACACATGGTTTGCCCATGTAAAATATGCCAAAAACATCCCGCTAATCTAGCTTTTTCAGCCTTTTTCAAAGAACTCTTTCATTTATGCTATGTTATGTTGATCTGTTTAACCAAATCTATTGAATTGATACCCCAAATCTAATAAGACATTATAGAGTTTCAAAAACCACCACAGATGTTTCATAAGTTTTCTTCAATCAAAATTTGGGTTCCAAATGTTGCCTTACCGAACGTATTTCTTAAAAATTTAAATTCTCATTATGTATGGTTTTCATATTTTTTTACTGGTGGACTGTTAGTCCCCGATGGTATTCACCAGCCCAGTAGTCAGTACTTCGGTGCTGACCCGAAAGCCGATTCTATTTGGAACCTTACAATATCTTAATTTTTGTAAATTTTGTCGAAAACTAAGGAGTATCTCCCTCATGCAAAGCTCTGTCCTTAGCTGATTTTGGCTTCACAGGTTATTTGTTCTCTATCAGTTTTAAACCTCTTTGAGTTTATGGTCTTCCAAACGTTTAGATTTTATCTGCACTGAAGAGACATAAATTGTTGAAATGCGCATATGCAGAATTTAAATTCACAGTAACTTCGGTATTTAGTTATTTTTTAATGTTTTAAAGAGCCTGATAGCAATTTAGTTATTTTAGTATTATTTCATAATAATTGAAACACAAACAAAATGTTCTTAATACATGTCTCCTTTAATTCGTAGTGTTGATACGGACTTAATCGTACCCAGTATCAAGTGACCCCGTTAGGGCAAGCTTGATGCGTTACGCCGTTATAAAGTCCGTATCAAAAACAAACGGTAATTCACAAAATGATACATAAAACTTTATAATGAATAGAATTAAGCTCAAATATCTATTTAAGCACAATTTATTGTTTATTGCAATAATTCATGTGTATTCTTCATTCAACGTAGTAAGTGTATGAACACGAGATATAGTGCCAATTAACATGAAGTCATCATAGCAACCCGCACGCAACTCCTTCACAGTGACCCAATAATTTCATGATAGTTACCAATTCGGTGATACTGATACTAGATCAAAGGAAATTCATACAAATTACCGATAATTATTTATTCATATTGATTACAGTGTTACAAAAAGTACTACAATTTTTGTTTACAATATTACATTTTATATATATTTATTCATTTGCATAAATACAAAAAGTTGCATCGAATGCCCACTGTATTCCGTTATTTAGATTTGGGACAGAAATTCCTGTTGGGTCTAATATTATCTTGTCCCTGTGAAGTAAAACAAAGCATCTTCTCAAACATAATTTTGCACACTTGGATTACGAAGATAGCCGATTGGTCTAAGGTGCTGCGTGAAGTGCTTGCGATTTTGGCATGGATGTAGCAACAGCGAATATACAATTCAAACAGAAGGAGCGACCAATTAAGTGCTGACACAAATGCCGAGATAGATTATAATGGGTTGAATTTCAGAGAGTGATATTTGGCCTTTCAGTCTTATATTTTTGTGCTATTGATGGAAATACTGCGTACTGTTGAAATTTTTTGTTTTGGTATTTTGTTATCCTTTCTGGTAGATCCCCTGACGAATCATAGAGTTCAGGGCAGTGAGGATCAAATATCAGTATTTGGTGGTATCTCTTTCAGAATGCTTTCGTGTTAGCAGACACTGATATTGTTGCAGCCTTTCAAGAGAGAGCAAGAATGGAAAAAGAGCGTCAGAATAAGGGTTTTAGTAATGATTTAAATGAAGATGAACTTTTAAAACAAAAAGACGGGACAATTCAAGTTTTTAAGAGGATTATAAATATCAAGTTGTCCGGTGGACGTAGAAGAAAGAGAGATACAAATGGTAAGTTAAAGTTCAGCATATCGTTTTCGTTTTGGCTAGAAAATACCTACAGCTTTTGTTCATATTTTTAAATAACATTTTATTCCTGACGACAACTTTAAATGAACTTGTCTCCAGAGGTCAAATTAATGACATTTGTAGTTCACATCACGAAAAAGGCCAGTGTTGAATATTGTCATCATTTTGCGTCTGTCTTCCTTCCGTCTATACATCCTCCATTAGCAAATTTAACCAGACTTTTCAGGAATTAGGAATTAGAATCATTTACAAAAAGTGCTCACTTTGTTGCAATCCGATAAAAGCTTGGCCACTAGTTTTACTTTGATACCTCTTGGAAGATCATATTAAGAATATTCCTGCGAAAAATAACTGAAGCAGGTTTAAAGAAATCTTATAAGAATGATATATTGGAGGTTCTTTACAAAAAATATTAATTTCGTTTAGAACCGACGGCATGGCCTCCAAGCTGGCTCTTAGATCCATAGGATCAAGTACGGATGGCATTCGCAAGTCATTTGATAAATTCGAACATTGTGTATCGGATTGGAGTAGAATGATTTAGGCTAGTGTTGTACAAAGATTACTCATTTTATGCTTTAGTATTAGACCATAGGGAAATACATATTTTGACTGTTGGGTATTTCTGTGTATGCAATTCTATTTAGGATGTAGTAAGATGAGGTTTTTGAAATTAAGAACAAGTTATTCCGATTTCTCGGGTTTTATTCGCCCAATGCCAAAAAATATCTAGTCATGAAAGGTTTCAGTAGTTCAATTAAAGCAAGTACGCAGGATTTGATTGCATTGTAGATTTTCCTTCAATGTGAAAGTATCAAATAATGTCTTCATTTTATACTGATTCCAAAAGAGCCTTTTTCTTCCATGTTTGGCTGATCTGGCTTCGCCAGGGTGAGTTTTTACTATCATTTGGCGTTCGTCGTTAACTTTTCATTTAAAGATCTCCTCTGAAACCACTTGACCAATTTGAACTAAACGTGGTCACATAACTCCCTGGCTGACAGACCCCTAAAAGCTTTTTTTTCTGTTAATACCTCATCCAAGATGGCCGCCACCCTAAAACATATTTTTAACAAAGGACCCTACGGGAAATGCATTCAAAGATCTTCTCTGGAACTACCTAGCCAATTGGAACTAAACTTTGTCACAACTTTCCTCCTATGGTCCCTTTCAAAGTTCGTTTTTATGTTCGTATATTATCAAAGGTGGTCGCAAGCGGGGAACATAATTTTGAAATAGGACCCCATGGAATATGCATTCAAAGATTATCTCTGGAACGACTTGGCCAATTGGCACTATACTTTGTCACAAAAAACCTAATGCGGTACATTTCAAAGTTTCTGATTTAATGTTCGTATGTCATTCAAGATGGTCAATAGCGGGCAACATAATTTTAAAATAGAACCCTATGGCAAATACGTTCAAATATTATCTCTTGAACTGCTGAGTCAGTTGCAACATTACTTTTTTCCATTAGTCTTTGGGTGATTCCTTTCAATATTTGTGATTTTTATCTTCGTACCTCATCCTAGATGGCCGCCAGATGCGAACAAAGTTTTGAATAGGATCATATGGGAAATGCATTCAAAGATATTCTCCTCTAAAACCACTGAGTCAATTGCAACCAAACTTTGTCACAATAGCCCTTTAGTGTTCTCCTTCAAAGCATTGGATTTATGGTCATGCCTCATTCAAGATGGCCGCCAACGAGGGACATAGTTCTAGCATAGGAACCTATAGGAAATACATTCAAAAATCATCTTTTGTTAAACCAATGAGCCAATTGGAACTTTATTTTGTCACAATATTTTACGAAAGATTATGAAGTAAATGAACATGAGACCATAACACAAATGTTAACTCCAACTGCAATAATTCTAATTAGCTGTATGGCCATTTCGGAAATTAATTCCTCATCAGCAGCACTGGAACCCAAAATTAGGAAATCCATAATTTTAAAAAATGTTTAAAATGCATAAAACCAAACGAAATTCGAATGATAAGTAATATCAAACATAGCTAAGGACAAATCCACGATGGAGTGAGTTAAACCTTAGGTTTTAGAATTTACTTAAATTTAGATAATAGTAAATAGTCCTTTATTGGTACCTTTCGAAAATTACGATTTTTATGTTCAAATCCCATCGAAGATGGGCGCCAGCGGTTAAAAAGTTTTAATACAGAACCCTATCGGAAATTAAATGCATTTAAAATTCATCTCTGGAACCACCAAGTGGAATTAAGCTTTGTCACAGTAGTCCTTGGGTCCCCCTTTTTATCCAAGATGACCGTCTACAGAAAAAAATAATTTTAGCATAGGACCCTATACTTAATGCATTCAAAGATCTCTGAAACCTGTGGGCGCTTTGGTCACAATAGTTTTCGAATGGTCTCCTTCAAAGTTTGTGATTTTTATGTTCGGACCCAATCTTAGATTGCTGATAGCCGAAAACATAGTTCAACATAGTAGTCTTATCAGAAATGCATTCAAAGATGTTCTCTGAAACCACAGAGTATAATTTCAAGTAAACTAAGTGACAATTTTCTTTGGGCGGTCACCTTTAACACTATCGCGACGGATTTAATATTTTTCGCGCGTTTTTAAGGCCGGGATTTATATGCACGCGTACATTGTCTGGCCTGAATTAATATGGCAGGTTCTCGGCGAAAATGACGATTCTGTGTACGATGTCGTTTTACGTGGTAAATACGCGTTATTTCGGCATATAATTTCACAAGTGAATTAGCTGTGTATCCCCGGTGATATATTTATGGTTTCTGCAGTGTTGTATGCAATAAAATTTGTTCAAAGAAGTATTGAAATCGGTCGTAGATGGTCGAAATACCATGCGGATGAACCGTCTCGATGTGCTGGCAACTTTATTGTGCACGAAATGGATAATAAACGGATTGTCGATAGTCTACGATGTGTATTTAACATCCTGGCATAATAGTGCCACATGATAATAATTTCTTTAGTGTCAATTATTCGCCACAAAGGTAGAAAAATGTACGGAGGATTGCGAATGACGCCATGTTTTTTTCTCCCAAGTGACAAGTACCCAAAGAGGGACAACTCTTGATGATTGCTATGGACGGATAACATTTGGACCATCACGAATTACTAAATTTAGACTTGTGCCCTAGCAGAAAACTGATTTTTTAGTTTGATGTTTGACATCAAAACATGAATAAATATGATTTGTAAAATTGTTATCACACAGAGACAGAAACAGCCTTTTAATTCACCAATAAAGACACTCCCCCGCTCCTTTCTGAAGAATTTAGTTACATGAATTTATAGTTATCAAAATTGATAATTTGTTCTCACAGGTATAAAGAACTAATTAGATTTTTTATTGAAGTAACCAAATTTTTGCTCACAAAAATAAATAAGATAAAAAATGCAGCATATATACAAGGACATGAGAAGTATTGCTCACTAATTACTCTGCTCTCTTCGAAAAAAATGAAAAAGACATGTTAATATTTTAAATTTCATTCGGCAACAGAAAAGTAAAGTTGATAGATTGACTTGACAGGAGAAATCAAATTAAAACTTTTCTTAAATGTTTTTGAATTCCATAAAATACAATCAATGTCTTTATGAAATACTTGACACACATGCAAGACACATTCATCTATGCCTTCATAAACTACATAAGGGAGAAAACCAGATAAAGGGGAAGGGGAGATTTCCCCTTTTTTACTAAAATGCATGGTGTTTTAAATTATTCAAAATGTAGAACAATTGTTCACAGTTACAGCATGTACAAGTGTATTTATCTTCATGGTTAGGTTGCCTTTTTGTAATCATTTATTACCACAAATGAATAAAACAATAAATAGAAAATGCATGCATATTATGGTCACATTATCTGTCAAACCTTTGCACTATTATAGAAGAATGCATCAGAAAACTATTCTGGTGGTTCCATTTGTTTTGTCTCACGGACTTTCTACAATTTTTTTTATGACCATTAGAAATATTTTTCTCTGAAGTTTTTTTGGAATATCATTTCTTGTTATTAGTTATCAAAATTGATAATTTGCTCTCACTGGTGTAACTAATTAGATTATATAATTTTTACTCACTACTCTCTTCTAAAAAAAAATGAATAAAATAAAAAATGCAGCATATATACAAGGACATGAGAAGTATTGCTTACTAAATACTCTGCTCTCTTAGATAAAGAATTTTTAAAAAAAATGTTAATTTTAAATTTCATTCCTCAACAGAAAAATAAATTAATAGGTTGACTTGACAGGAGAAATCAAATTAAAACTTTTCTAAAATATTTCTGAATTCCATAAAATACAATCAATGTCTTTGTGAAATACTTGACACACATGCAAGACACATTCATCTATGCCTTCATAAACTACATAAGGGGGAAAACCAGATAAAGGGGAAGGGGAGATTTCCCTTTTTTACTGAAATGCATGGTGTTTTATATTATTCAAAATGTAGAACAATTGTTCACAGTTACTGCATTTACAAGTGTATTTATCTTCATGGTTAGGTTGCCTTTTTGTAATCATTTATTACCACAAATGAATAAAACAATAAATAGCAAATGAATGCATATTATGGCCACATTATCTGTCAAACCTTTGCACTATTATAGAAGAATGCATCAGAAAACTATCCTGGTGGTTCCATCTGATTTTTTTTTGTCTCACGGACTTTCTACAATTTTTTTGATGACCATTAGAAATATTTGTCTCTGAAGTTTTTTTGGAATATCATTTCATGTTATCAAGACCAATGCAAGATCAAAGTGGGTGTACTTAAATTACTGCACGAGTATATACAATTTAGGTAGCAACATTTTAGTTTATAAGCTTTGTAGCTTGCCTGTTAAAATAATTTGGGAAAACTTAATTGACAATATCAGAAATGAATTTGTTTTTTAGTCTATAATTTAACTAGCAATTATTACTACTGCATGTAACTTCCCTGCAATGACAAAGTTGGTAAGCTGTTTATTGTTGACGAGTTGTCCATATTTTTTTGGGGGGGGGGCAGCAACATGTACTGAATAACAATTACTAGAATTTCATAAATTATTTGTAAGATCATTTTCATTTCTAGTTGAATTTTCTACAGCAGATAAAATAGCATTTTATTCTACCTGAAAAACTAGATTTCCTTAGAAATTATAACAATTAAAAAAAATTAATAAGTGTCGTAAGGAATTTATTAAAAATTGTCTTATTTCAATAAATTGGACCATTATTTACATCTTGTATCTAAGAAATAGATTCATGCTTTTGTCCATGGCCTTTCTAACTTTTGACAAATAAGAGTCATTTAAATTCATTCTACATGTTGTTTTTTAAAATTATTTAAAATTAAGTCAAATTTTGCTGGTTCAAATTATGACAAATAACATGCCCATGAAAACAGTTTGATCTAAAGGGGAATTCAAGCTCCAGAGGGTGAACAGGCAAAACTTGTTTTAAACAAAGAGACACTGATACAGGTTGAAGACATCCGCAGTGTTTGAGAAAGTCCAGTATGAGTCTTTACAGTTCACCTGCATGTTTTCTTCCCAAAGATTATAAGAGGGAGAGAGTGGAGGAAAAAAAATCAACAAAAATATAATTATAAATAAAAATTGTGTGAATTTTAGTCTTTCTGGTCAGCGAGTGAAAATTCGATTAATGATTGAGAAACATCATCACCGTGAAAACCTGTCGATATATTTTGTACAAAAACAATCCCCGTTCATCATGGTTCCTCCCTGAGAATGTTACACTCTAGAAACTTGACACGATCCAATATTTGAGTCGCGAGAAACGAAAACATTTTTTTCGAAAACCACGACACGATACCTGTCTGATTATTCCATGGAATTTCTCCGTTAGTCATGAATTGTTCGCGCTCGTATGGTGCTTACACAAAATACACATCGTAAAGACGATATACGTTTACCGTTTTATCAAAAGTATGCCGGTTTAGCCCCAGTCACACTGTCACGTTTAAACCCCTACGTTTCGCGACGTTTTCAAAACGTAGCGAAACGGCAATATACGTAGCAAACCGTAGCAAAACGTTGACCAAACGTAGCAATGCGTAGCAATACGTGTATAGAAACGTAGCCAGCTATGTTTGTATTGGTCTGCACAATACAAACGTAGCCAAAAATTGAAACGTAGCACAAACGTAGGGAAACGAAGAAAAACATTGTAGAAACGTACCTGTTACGTAGCAAAACGTAGGTAATTAGAATCTATACGTTTCGCTACGTACTTGCTACGTTTCGATACGTATCTGTTACGGTTCTGTACGTTTTTCTACGCTTAGTCACGTTCATTCTACGCATTACTAGGTTTCAGTACGCTTTAATTCGTTTCGTTACGTTTAAATACGCATCGCTACGTTCTACTACCGATCGACAAATTACATTTCCAAGTATTTCGGAATTTTTACTTAATTTTGAGATATTTTTTATGAGCTGAAGATAAGTTCACAAATTAACAGAGTAAGTCAACATTATAGATCATTATATTTACCAGGTATTCGAAAATCAATTAAAATTTTATACAGTCATTCGTACAATAGAACAAAATGATTAAATATACCTTTGTATAAGTTTTTATTCGCACGATGAATAATCAGTGTGGACTCTTTGCAAATTCTTGAACTTTTTTCACAGATCTTTATTAATACGTAGTACAACGTTCTAATACGTAACATAAACGTATCAAAACGTACATCAAACGTAACGGAACGTTATCGAAACGTACTAAACCGTAGTCAAAACATATTAAACCGTAGTAATACGTAGTAAATCGTAGTAAAACGTAGTACATACGTAGCAACACGTAGTGAAGCGTAGCAGAACGTAGGCTTTGAATTTCCAATAAAACGTGGTGAAACGTAACAGTACGTAGAAAAACGTAGTTTATACGTAGCGAAACGTACAGACCATAAAATTATGACAAAAAATGACATGATACGTGGCATTTTAAAACGTAGCGAAACGTAGCGGCCAAAACGTGACAGTGTGACTAGTGCTTAAGGCAAAGTAATTATCGATAGTTTGTGACCTCGCATTGTAATTTTTTTCCTGCGCCGCCATCTTGGTTGATCACATGTCTCGCGTATGCAAATTTCCGGTTCTAATTTTAGTATTTCGTAATTTCCAAGCCGCTCAATAAAAACTTTTGGAGAAATAGATATGGGCTACAATATTGACAGAATTTGCAATGTTTTAAACGAGCATAAATCATTAAAAATCACGTTAAACACGACGCACACATGTGACACGTTGTATGTATCCTCAAGGATACACCCACCGCGAAAGGGTTAACGTATGTGATTTTTATGTTCACACCACACTGAAAAACTAGATTTCCTTAGAAATTATAACAATTAAAAAAAATTAATAAATGTCGTAAGGAATTTAT
>MJUU01050702.1:99174-109911 GCA_002080025.1 Modiolus philippinarum | reverse complement strand
ATCGGACAATGTTGAATTTTCCCACCTTTTTTGGCGGCCATTTCGAAAATGGCGGTCAACGAACAATTTTCAACACCGGTTTTGAAGTCGCAACATCAATATCTATTTGAAAACCAAATTTCATTATTTGAAACCAAATTTCATTGAAAGCGGACAATGTTGAATTTTCATGCCTTTTTTGGCAGCCATTTGAAAATGGCAGTCAACAAACAATTTTCAAGGCCGGTTTTGAAGTAGTGTCATCAATTCCTACTTGAATACCAAATTTCATTGAAATCGGACAATGTTGAATTTTCCCACCTTTTTGGTGGTCATTTTGAAAATGGCGGTCAACGAACAATTTTAAACACCGGTTTTGAAGTTGCGACATCAATACCTTTTTGAAAACCAAATTTCATTGAAAATGGACAATGTTGAATTTTCCCGCCTTTTTTGGCGGCCATTTTGAAAATGGTGGTCTACGAACAATTTTCAACATCGGTTTTGAAGTCGCAACATCAATATCTAATTGGAATCCAAATTTCATTGAAATCGGACAATGTTGAATTTTCCCGCCTTTTTTGGCGGCCATTTTGTAAACGTTGGTCAAGGAACATTTTCAACATTTATTTTGAAGTCGCCATTACATAGCAAACATTTTATCAATTTGCACTGATTTATAGTTTTGGAAATAAATGACGAAAAATATGAAAATTTTGAAAATTCTGTGAAAAAGGGTAGATAACTCCTACAAGGGTTTTTGGATTTTCTTCAAAATTTCAGGATGGGTAGATCTTGATATGCTGAACATTTCTGCACTTTACTCTTGACCTCTATCTGTTACACTTTTTGAAATAAAAAATAAAAAATGCACAACTTTTGAAGATTTTACGGAAAAAGGGCTATAATTCCGAGATGGGTTTCAGATTTTCTTAAAAATTGCACAGTAGGTAGATCTCATCATGCTGATCATTTTAATCCTCTATCAGATTTTTTATATCTAACGGTTTTCGAGTTATATATATATATATATATAGTATTGGCCAAAAACTGCAATTTACCCCTATGTTCTATTTTTAGCAACGGCGGCCATGTTGTTTTACCTACCGACTAATCGAACACAATTTTGAGAAGCCAGAGTTGGCCCAGTGTTTTCAGAGGAGAAGATTTTTGAAATTGTTGACAGACGGACGGACAGACGGACGGACGGACGACGGACGCATAGTGATGGCAAAAGCTCACATGGCCTTTTAGGCCAGTTGAGCTAAAAAAAGGTGGTACTATGAGGTTTACCCGTAGGTTGAAGTTTCTTTACTGTGACAGATGTATGCCATGGTTGTGAAGATGTATTTTTCACATAATACCTTTTTCTCACCCTACCTGTAATGCTTTCTATGTAACCAAAACCTGGGTGAGATTTTTCTTTCTCACCCTACCTGTAGTGCTTTCTATGTATCCAATGCCTGGGTGAGATTTTTCCGTCTCACCCACCCATTTTCCGTCTCACCCAACCGCCTGGGTGAGAACACTTACACGATCTTTTTCCCGCGATTTTTGTATCTGCTTGACATTCATAATGCACTTGTCTTTATGTTTTTCCTTTTTAGATAAGCACATTTTCAAACAACGTCGACTTATAAAACTGTGTCTTTAACTCTTGACACCTATTATATGTACCAGATAATTCTAAAATATACGTTATACTCAACATTCAAAAATCCCGCTTGAATCTTATGACGTCATAAAAGGGGACATAACTCCCGTAAGTAAACAAAAGTGGGGAAGGTCAAATTTCAGATCAACGATTTCAGTGTATAAGTAGACACAAATGAAAAGCCACAGTAAGCCAAGTAAATAATTGTGTAATGTATTATGTTTTGAATTATTTAGTGTCAACAGAAATCCAGCGTATATGCTTAGTAGTACAAAACAGGATGTCCAATGTCAAAATGAGCAACTGGCCGTTCGTGTTGGCAGGGTGAGAAAACAAATCAAACACGGGTATGTGTGCGAGACAAGGTAAATCTCACACACCCTCGGGCAAGATTAGGTAGTCTCTGACTCGGCAAAGCCTCGTCAGAGACAACCTTAATCTTGCCCTTGGGTGTGTGAGATTTCCTTGTCTCGCACACCCACCCGTGTTAGATTCATATTGTCTCGCACACCCACCCGTGTTAGATTCATATTGTCTCACATTTGAGACCATGAGTGATTATTATAGTCTCACACCACCCCACGTGAGACAGCCTCGTGCATATTATGACGTCATTGACGTCATGATGAATTTCTAAGTAATGGCTGATGGTCAGGACATCATAACAGCGCCAAAAGACGTTTTCATGAACAAAAGTGAGAAAATGAATCAAGCACCGTTGGAAATGCAAGATTTAGAAATCTCAGACACCCTCGGGTAAGATTTCAACCAAAAAGGACCATCGTGAAACCTGACTTACCCGACAAGTATCTAAATACATTCATCATGAGGTAGGATTTGGCCAACTTCAGAAGAATGTAATATTTTGTATCACAAAACTACATCACTATTAAAGGAAGTGAGAACCGAACAATCAAAAATGAATAATCTAAGGACAATGGCAACATCGGAAACAACAAAGAAACAGAGACACAACGTGACATGAGTACGGCACAGAAAAGAAAAATGAAGACACACACCCAAAGATGAACAACACTGACCCAATAAAAAATCATGGATGAGGTCAGGTGCACCGGTAGAGTAAGCATCTCCTGCTTCTTATAAGACACCAGCCGTGTTGAACATGTCAAATCCGGTAGAAAAGTCAAATCCGAAAGATGAATCAACAATTTTAAAGGGAAAGATCTGTTGTCATATGGGAAACAGATATCCCATAGCGGTCCACAAGATGGTCATGTCGACCGTAAAACCTCTGGAGGAATCACTTCAAGTTTTGGGTAACATACCTTTGTTTAAGTAGCCTATTGGTGAGCAACTGGGCTCTATCAAGGAAGTCACTGTATCGAACACAGACTCTTGAATAGCGAATGGGTTGGGACATGTAAACTCCGTATGCCGGAGATGTTGGGATGTTGCTACAAAGAAAAGGGGAGTTGACTATTGGAAAAGTGAGGTCATTGCGTTTGTCGTGCAGCTTAGTCTGAAGTCTACCTCTGTTGTCAATTTCAAGATTAAAGTCAAGGAATGAGGCCGATTTGAATGTGTCTGACGTATCCTTAATTTCGGGCTCTTTTGGGTAGATTAGATGATGAAAATCACCGAAGCGAGGGTTGTTAAATGAGGCCGATTTGAATGTGTCTGACGTATCCTTAATTTCGGGCTCTTTTGGGTAGATTAGATGATGAAAATCACCGAAGCGAGGGTTGTTAAATGACAAAATATCATCTATATAACGGAAGCTTTGAAGTTTTTTATCTTTATTTTGAAGAAGCCCTTCGATGAATTCAGCCACATAAGGGTGGAGAAACAGGCCGGCTAGGGTTGCACAGTTTGTGCCCATAGGAATTCCGATAGTCTGTTGAAAAACAAGCCCTCAAATTGTCTATCAAAAACTCTGACATTTTAATCACTTCTTCCTCTGCATATTTTTCTCCGATTCGGGGTCATTTTATGACAAAGTAGGCTTGTTCTCTACCTACGACAATGTACCTATATCTACGTTCACAGTTCTTACGTGAGAAACATTTATGAATTAAACCTTTCAGCCGAGATTTTAGTTGTTGTGAGGATGTTCATGAGGAATGGTAGTGTAAAGTGTGGAGAACTCGAAAGTTTTAATGCTGTTACAGTGTGATAGTGATCTAGAGTTTAAGATGTAGATCTTTGGAGTTTTTCAAATTCCACATTTCATTTACATCACTTCTTGAAAAGCAAGTATCACAGTATTTTTGAAGGCCCTCTTGAACAGCTGTCAAGATGGAGGTTAGCAATTTAGATATAGGTTTTGTAGAACATTTGCCTTGGCAGATCCAGATCCAGATTGTTCTATGTATGGACATTTGTGTATTTTTGGTACCCAGTACAAAGAGGGAGATCTGTGTCTTCATCCTTGGTGGAAAACCCGAAGGAAAGCAAAACAGATTCATGGTTCTGTAATATCTCCTCCTTTGACAGAGTAGTAGCTGCGTAAAATTGATTCCCTTTGGAATTATCAATGCCTAGTTCTTTCTTTAAACAATTAATGTAATGATTTTTGCAAATAAAAAGGATAATATTTGGGGCTTTATCGACATATTTTTCATGAATGGATTAAATTCCAATGATGTAACCTCACCAGCAATTTTCAGTGAGCTAAGTGATATGCTGACCCTGCACCTCTTTACATTGCTAAATCGATATAATTATTCAAAATGTTTTTTTTTCTCAATGATAAAGAAGTTGTTCAACATATTTAATTATCAATGTACTATTAGGGACCGACCATTTAACCTGAAGGGGGGTTATGGTTTTTTTTCTGGACAGAAAATTTTTTTTTCACGTGTATCAACAAAATATTTTTTTCCAAACTTAACACTATTTTTTGGGGGCAGAAAGCCTCCTTCAGAAAAATTTTTTTCATCATTTTGGCAGCCAAAATATATTTTTCACATAAAATCAGGTCCAAAATATTTTTTTTAAAAAAACCATAGCCCCCCCCCCCCCCTTTTCAAGTTAAATGGTCGGTCCCTTACCAAATGTCATTTTGTATTACTCTCGAAATGTTGAAATATACATTCATTGTTCATCATCTGGAAGTCACAGAACATAAGCGCTACAGTTCTTTAGTTTAAGTAACTGATCTCCGAACATTACCTTTCTGTAAAATGTGGTGCATTCAATGGATACAGGTGACGCTAATTTTATATTTACCTAGTCTACGAACGTCACTTCACATATATTTACTTCCATGTTCTTATATTTCAAATGATTAAGTAATATTAAGAGCATCCTGTTTTTAAAAAAATGTTTCATACTCCTTTTGCTAAATAAAACTTGTCAATACAACGTAATATTGCTAAACACAGCACAAATAGTTCACCATTATATACGAGTTTCCTAATGACACACAATCTGTCAAGTATTTTTGATAGTCGATGTCACTATTCACAGTTGCTGAATCGATGCGTTTTTTTGTTTTTTTTTTTTTTTTTTTTTTTTTTTTTTTTTTTTTTGTTTTTTTGTGGTTTTTTTTTTTTGTTTGTTTTGTTTTTTGTTATATATAGACAAAGATATAAAAACTTCCACGTGCAAAATAATTTGTTTTATCAACAATTGTCTCAGATTTGTCGCAAAATATAGTTACTTCTGTAATTGACTGTTTCGGCAACTTGTCTCTTCGGTGCAAATTAACATTTGGAAATCCATAGATCGAAAGAGAACAAAGAACCAATAGGATATACAGGAAAAGCCTAAATGGGCTGGCTGAGAAGAGTTGCATGAGGGATATCTTCAATGAAATATTTGAAAATATTTTTTTAAGAAGTGAAAGGTGAAATATAAGAATCAAGAAGTTTGAAAAGACGTTTTGTATTGATTTAAATCAAACCTCTTAAGGGTTTTCTTGCGAATTACGAACGTGGGTAATAAGTGTACTAATTACCATCCGACATTAATTTTGTTGTTTAGATGTATATATAACTACCACGAGAGACTGCAGGAGAAACATATTTGAGAAAAATAGGAGGGTCTAAAAAGACTATTTCGGCCATCGCAAAGCAGCTAATATCGTAAAAGTTGATCGGGAATCGTTTCTATACACAACCTCAGATAAAATTTAAATTTGGACTGATACATATCATAGATACCATGGCGTTTAATTTGACTTTGTAAGTTTTACAACACTTCTCATTTGTTTTTTGGTTTTTTTTTTTTGGTTTTTTTTTTGTTTTTTTTTGTTTTTTTTTTCAATTTCTTCAATCCATAAAATATTTAGTGCTTTATTTTTCCTTCTTTTATCAATATTGTCAAAAAAATGTACCTTCAAAACTAAGAGATCCATCACCGCCAGTATCTTTGTCAGAAATATGTTCCTCAGCAGGTGTTGTATCATCTGGGGAATACATGTATAGCGCCTCTCCCAGTTCTTCTTTGCTTATTTGTTTATTTCCATTCTTGTCAATTTGGACAAAAAGTGTTGTCTTTAAAAAATCATTTTCCAGCAAAGCGTCGCTTGTAATACCTGTAAAGAAAAAGTTATTAGACAATACAAAATATTAATAAGAATTAACAGGTCAATTGTTCAGAGAACAATTGCAAGGTCTTTCGCCATTTTTATCATGATAACATGTTCTGAGTTTGATTTTAATGTCCTTTCTGGTCAAAAATATAAACAAGAGCTCTGAACCTTTTTTTAATTATGTGGCTGCTAAGGACTTTTCCGAAACCTAGCTTGTTGTTAAGAACATGAAAGTCCCTTTCTGTTGTCAATATAAGATATGACATCTTAAAACATAACAAAACTTTTGAGGTATTGTTGCTACGGATTTTTATGACAAATTACATTGTTGCTAGAGACCTTGACCTTTGACCTTGAACCCATTTTGTAAAACATTCCGTGCTGTTCATTTTTCCTGTTTTATGTTTCTTCACTAGTTTTTGAGATGTAAACCAAAAACCCTGAGATTGGACCTCGAAAAAATGGTTTTTGGGTCCTACGCCCAAATCCAAAGGTCCAATGGTTTGGGACAAAATGTATAAAATGTAGACTTCAATGAGATTCACATTTCTCCATTGAGATTTTACCGGAAAACAACGAAAAATTGGCTGTGACCTTAACCTTTGACCTTGAGCTCAAATTCAAGGTTTCTTCTTACTGATTAATTCTATATGGAACTTGACTATACTATTTGTAACGGTTTAAAAGTTATATGTAAAAAAACATTCCTTAAATGAGTCAAGGGAAATAACTCTCTAAGGAGTCATAGCAGATTTTCGGTCCAAATGTAACAAATGAAGCCATTTATATGTTGAACATTTTTGCTGATATACTTTTTCAGTCATCTATGACGGTTTTAAAGTTTATCTATTAACAAGGTAAAGGGACAAGGTCAAAGGTCACCATTGACCTTCAACCTGGTACTCAAATTGAAGGTCTTTTCACACTGATCACTTTAAAAATATATGTTTACTGTATTATCTGCAAGCGCAAAACTGATTTACCGAAACTCGTCAAGGGCTATGACTCAAAAACGGTTCATCGCAGAGTTTCGAGCATATTGAATGAAACAGAGATATCAATGAGAGGAATATTTTTGCAATATAATGTTTTCGTAAATTTTTTTATCGTTTTCGAGTTATTCCGATAACAAATATTTGAAAATGGCGGACAAAAAAAACTTTTTCGCCCCAGAATTGTAATCAGGACCATGAAAGCAGCCTGGAAACCAAATCTGGATGGATTCCGATAACTTTGAGAAATTTGCATATTAAGGGAGGTTAAAAACGCGTAACCGGGGTCGCGACCCAAAAAAATTTTATGTGATAAATCATTTTTAGGATAAATGCAAAATTGTCCTAACCTCAGATTTTTTATATCGGTTATAGTTTCTGAGCTTATCCCCTAACAAGGTTTTTGGCTCCAGGGCAGATATCTCCGTTACTAAAGCTTGAGTTGCGAAGGAACAAAAAAAAAGTAATAATCGGAATTACAAAAAGGTTAATTGGAACTCCTCGATAGAAAAATATTTTATTAATAACAATCTCAAATGTGAGCATGGTCACGAACAATTTAACACCATTCATCAAAAGCATTAATAACAGAAAAAGACTGAAACATCTAATATGATAAAGAACAATGTTCATGACGTAGTTTGTATATGAATTTCAAAAGAAATTGTGGATTAAACCGATTTATGGTGCGCCAAACCTCCCCTTTCATTGCGGCAGTGTCAGATAGCAACTCAACAGCAATTGATGTTAAAAGGTCGTAGACAGTGATCGGAAATATTAATCCCAGTACTAATAAAATCAAAAAAGGGGCTAATATCTGTTAAAGAACTAGAATTTAGTGATCCGTATGAGACGTTATTTATTCTTTATTTTATTTCATTTATTTATTTTATTTATTTATTTTTTATTTGTTTTTTTAAGCCTCGATTAATGAGGCGGTCACGGAGATAACTAAGGCAATGTCAATCTTTTATTTATCTCCATGCCCCTCTTTTAATCACATCGGGAGATAAGTGGAGGAGGTATTTATAACCCGACGAAGAAGCACATCCTTATATTTATCAAGACCCGTATTAGTTGTAGCTTGTTAATCTTTATCTTTTATATAGACGATATTGTGTTTGATATAAGATAATTTACCTCTTCGTGTTGGAATTTTTAAAACAGCAACGGTAACATGAATGATACCCAATGCTAAATGCCAAACCCAGTCCCATCCTCTTTTTTCTTTTTATACAGCATGCTCTGTTCGGTCGTCGTTTCTTCCACCCAGCTCTTTTGATGCAGAAAAAGCAACGAAGGCAATGAGCGACACAATTACAATCTTCATCATTTCCATAGTCTGTAAAATAAGTAAATAAAAATAAATATACCAGAAAGGAACAGAAAAGAATAAGGAGTCAATCTATATGGATGTGGCAATACAATGTGCAATTTCTGTATTTAGCAGATGAACATAACATTGAATGCAATATTGCACATATCACTGAAAAGATAAACGTTTCATTACATTTAAAAAAGTTCTTTGGTACAGCGAATATACAGAGCCCTCTTTTGTCAGCACTTATTTTATCATTTATTACAAAATCTTCCCTTCAAACAGCTTTACGTGCAACTTGCATTTCATAAGTATTTAAAAGATGCCGTATGTCAAATACACGCAATCTGCCAGCTGGATTTATGTTTTGTTGACGATTCCGCATCCATGACCGGTAAAGATATTGTTGTTCGACATCTTGTAATGAATTCCGCTCAAACCGGTACTATGGCCGTCTTTAAATTACTATATAGGGTATGAACAAAGCTAATTGATGAAGGCTTCGTGGTCCTGGTGAAGAACAACAATTTTTTTTTGTAACAATTTTATAGCGTTGTTCCATTGCTTGGTTCTACCGTGAATATGTAGACTTTGTCTCATGTGCATTTACTCCATATGCTTTCATTGTCTGTGGTAAAATTAAGCAAGTAGAACATACGGTTTATATAATATTTTAATATACATGAGCATCAAAGGAACCATCTAATACTTAACGTTTTAACATTTCCAGTGCAGAAAATTAATTCTTATTTTAGCAAGTTCACTTCAAAGTGAGTTTTACTTTCTCACCGTTCTAAACGTAGATTAAGTGCTTCGTTTACTGTGGAGGTCCAAGTTCAGAGTTAAAATAATTTGCTACTGACATGTCATTGTACTGACATTTTCTGATATATTCATATTACAACAACATACAGATATACCTACATTGTCTCATGTGCATTTACTCCATATCTTTGTTTATTATAGAAAATGTTATCAACAGCATCTTTGGTGAGTATTCTTTATCGTTTTAACAATTTTAAAATATTTTTGGGCAGTAACAACATGTTTAATACATATCCTTGTCAGCTAACAGACTAAATAAGCTAGATATTGTCGGAAACGACAGCTACCCCCGCACACCCTGTTTGATACAGAAAACAGTTGTTACACACCTTGTGCATAATTTTTTTCCATTATTTTTGAAATCTAATAATTGATAGTCGTTATTTATACTGAAATAATTCTAGGATATATGGTTGCTAAGTAGAATTCCAAAAAATAACTGGTCTTTGAGACTTTCAGGAAATTTACCAAGATTGGAATCAATATTTTTGAAATCCAGTTGTTGAAAATGTTTGCCATAAACTACACAAACAATTCAAGTAGAGTTACTAGGTAGAATTCCAAAAAAATAAGTGGTCTTTGAGACTTTCAGGAAACTTACCAAAATTGGAATCAAATATTTTTGAAGTACAATTGATGAAAATGTTTGTCCCCAGCTACACAAACAATGTAAGTATGGTTGCTAGGTAGAATTCCAAAAAATAAGTGGTCTTTGAGACTTTCAGGAAATATACCAAAACTGGAATCAAATATTTTTGAAATCCAATTGATGAAACAACGGCAGTAGAATACCGAAGGAACAAAGCACAAGATTACACAAATCAAAGTCCAGAGACAAGGCAAAAGCAAGAACACCAAAAGACGGAAGACCAAAGACATCACATGCCAACAAAACACATGAACGTTACATATACAACACAAAAAACTAAAGCACTAACAGTGTGAACTCTCAATAAACAAGAGTGACATCAGGTGCCCCGGAAGGGTAAGCATGTCCTGCTCTGCACACAGCACCCGTCACACGGTCAGTGAGGTATATGTTTTGAAAGATCTGTTAGGTAACTGATTGGTTATTGTCATTTTCTAACCCTTAGACAAAACCAACTAAAACCATGGTACGTGTAACTTCTCTAACCCTCAAACAGTACCAAGGTGAAATTTTGAAAACTTTTGTAATCATTTTAGTATTCAAACGTGGACAAGGACAGATCGGTATCACAGACATCACTAACGAAGACTAAACTAAAATTTAACAAGACAACACAAAAAACTAAAGCACTGACAGTGTGAACTCCCATAAAAACCGAGAGCGACATCAGGTGGTCCGGAAGGGTAAGCATGTCCTGCTCTGTGCACAGCACCCGTCACACTGTCAGTGGGTCAATTCAGGGTAAAGTCGAAACCGGTAATGTCAAATCAGAGAAGACGAGAATCTAGCTGAAAATGTCAGTTTTTATTTGTGACACTGACATTT
>MJUU01050702.1:76554-95853 GCA_002080025.1 Modiolus philippinarum | reverse complement strand
ACATCAATTTGCATATGAATATTATTATAATAGATATGTACTATGTTAACTACCTATGGTTACTAAACAAAATATTGGTCATGAATTAAATGCAGTCAAATATTTGATTTAGATACGTTCGAAAATGTATTATTTTGTAATACAAGTGTGATAAAAAGTTCTTGAGGAATTTTGGACATATTAGTTGATTGACAAAACCCTACTAACTATCGAAGTGTATTATGGATAATTGGTTTTAATGATAAACACTCTTATAAATAAATAAATTAATGCAATATTGCGTTAACATTTTAAAAGTGAATTATTAAGCAAATGAAATTAAGATTTTATCAAAAAGGTGCACTTTTATTTGTAAACAACCATCACTTTTTTTCATTGTTTAAATTTTCTAATGCTTCATAACATTTAAATTAATATTTTTTTTTCAAATTTTGATACGAATGTTCTTGTTTTGTTTTTATTTGATGTAAACAATATTTTATTAGAGAAACAGATATATGTATATTACAATACAAGTAGATAAATCATGGATTGGAAAACAGGTGTAGAACACCTTTACAAATTCCTCTCCACATATTAAGGATGAATACAAATAAATGCAGGATATATCTGATGGGTTTTAAACAATAAAAATACATCAGTGACAATAGTGGTATATAATTGATGTGTGTGACCTGAGAATCTTTTAGACATCATATAAATATAACAGAGTTACAAATCTATGTATATAACATACATGTAAATATGTATCTTTATTGAGAAATGCATATTACCAATACTAAGTGTATATGGATTGTAACATGAAAACATTCATTATCTAGCTGAACCTTTTGGATTGCAAAATAAAATCTTGAACTATCAAAAAGTTATTTTTGTTTTCAGTTTCTGATAATTGAGGGTTTCCATATAATAAGTTAAAGATAAGTGGTTGACCGAAGAGGTTTAAAAATGGGACAATATAATAAAAAATGTTCAGAGGTTTCTGCTTCATTACATCTGCAGAAGGGATCTTGTTCTAGGTTCCTTTTATATAAATGGTCTTTGAGAGAACTACTCTCAGTTCGAATTCTGGTATGCAAAATTTGGCCCATTCTGCTACCAGCATAGTAAAAAGATGGAATTTTCACAGAATTATTTAGGTATTGTTTGAGATTTTTGACCGATGGGTCGTTTTTTACTTCAATCGGTAGTTCGTTCCATAGTCGGATGGAAGAAGGTACGTAACTGTTATAAAAATAAGAAGTACGAGATACCATGGGTGTAATATTATTTGCGTTTCGTGTACTATAATTATGAACTTCATTAAAACGATTTGGGATTAAGCGGGTCAGGTATGCTGGAGATTTATTGTTAACAATTTGGTGAAAAAGTGCAAGTTTATGTAAGCTCCTACGTGACTCGAGAGTTTCCCAACCACATTCTTGGTACAACAAGTCAATTCTGGTTAACTTAGTTGCACCAGTAACAATGCGCGCAGCTTCGCGATTTAAGCTTTCAAGTCGGTCTTTCATGAATTCTGGACAGTTGTCCCATATTATATCAGCGTATTCCAAAATTGGCCGTACATAGCTGAAATACAATTGCTCTAATGACTTCCTATCTAATTTAAACTTCAGTTGTCGGATTATATTTAGTTTAGAATATGCCTTCTTGAGTATTTCTTCAATATGTTTTTATTTCATTCAAAGTCTTATGATTTTATGTTTTTGGTGAGAACTATTCACATTTCATTATAACAGAATTTTCTGGACCAAATTGACGTAATAAAAATTAGTTTATGAAGTAAGATATACCAATGTATCAATTGCATTGTTAGAAACATTTGATCCTCAAAATCCATACAAACAAATGATAAATTTCATGTAGCCGGACACGTATATAATCGCCCCATTTCATTTTAGGACATAAATTAAGTCAGAGAAAATGTAATAGTGAATTATTATTTTCAAATTATTTGATAAGTTTAATTGAATTCCCGGTTTCCGGTGGTTTTGCACTTGTTTTGTCTTTTTGCCTCATGGACTTCAAATGGCTCTTGACAGTTCTGTTCTGTAATTTTGTTATTACCCCATCTCCAATGGCCAAATTTCCTTATGTTATTGGTGTTTAAGAATTCTTAACGATTATTGAATGAAGCAATGTCATTGGTATTTTAAAGTAAGTCCAAATAGTCTAAAAGTTGTAAATAACAAAATATCGAAGTTACTGTGAATTTAGTTTCTGCAAATGTCAGACATTTCGACAACTTATGTCTCCCCAGTGCAGATCAAATCAAAACATTTGGAAATCCATAAACCGAAATATGTAAGAGCTGAGAGAGAGGGGGGGGGGCTTAAATATATAACATGTTTTTTGTTGTTTTTTTTTTTTTTAACGCAATTTTTTTTTTCTTACGCAAAATGCTATATTGCAAAATAAGTCTTGTTTGGTTGAAGCTGAAAATTATGTCACATCAATTTGAAATGATTATATTTCATGTATTGCACAAAAACTGCTACCCCATGCTGTAATTACTCTCTAAATACCAGCAAATTGTTAGTACTTTAGATTTAGGTGTACGTGTGCCTTGTTAGTGTGTAGTATCTTTAGTCTTGTCTCCTGTAGTTCTCGTTTTTGCCGTTGTCTCTTGACATTGATTTATGTGCTTTGTTCTTCGATCTTCTTCGGTGTTCTATTGTCGTTGTTTTTGAACTTATTTTTATACTCTTTATTATCTAACTCGGATTTTTGAAGATATGGATTAGTTTCATACCTAATGTCTAACAAGATTTGACAAATATCAGAATTTCGTAGGCTTTTTGCTTATATACAGTCTATATTTAACAGTTTGAGTTCCATATTAAAACAAAACAAAGAAATGTTGAAAAAACAAAAAAGTGTTACGAACGACTTGATAAAGCTTCCACCATGCTTCGTGCAAAAAAATCAATCTACGGGTTGCCATGAATTGAAAATGTGCATTCTAGATAAATAAGGCATTTATCAAAATTAAATGCATCCGAATAATATGGCATAAACAATTATATCCTTCACGACAGAATAATAGTGATAGTTATTTATTATATGTAGGTCATATTTATTCATATGAATGACATTAATTTAGCAAGTCCTCAGAATGTAAATATTATTCATTGAAAATGTTCTTAATTTAAAAAACATATACCGTTATCAATATTTCAATTGACCATTACGAAGCACAGTTGCACTTGATGTCCGATGATCCTCAGTTTCATGGGAGTCACTCTGTGGGCGTCTTAGTTTTGAATGTTGTGTTTATTATTTCTGTGTTTTGTAGCTGTCTAACCCCATTGTTTTCTTCTTTCTCGTTTTGGCTATGTCTTTGATAAATTTCGGTATTCTGCTATCGTTGTTTTATGCACGAGTTTTTCGGCAAAACCCTAAAAGCCTTATAAAACGCAAAGCGAGTATAGAATGGAATCATGGTACTTGTATGATGTGTTTAATATCATGGTTGCATTTCAATATATTTGCACTTTGATGCTTTTACCAAAGCAAAATTTATCAAAAGTACAATTTTGAAAAAAAAATAAAAAAACGAAAAAAAAAATGACAACTTACGTATGGATTTTTTTTCTCGATTTCTATAAACCTATAAATCAGAGTTTAAAAACTAAAGCAATTGTAGAATGTCAAAGTTGTCCAGAAATTTTTGTAATATCCTCGGAGATTGACAGTACAAAAGCAGTCGCATATACCTAGTCGTAATAGAAATAAACAAAGTATTTTGAGGTTTCTACAATTGATTTTAAACGACAAAGCCATGTATGTTCTGTATTTTACCAAAGGATATTGGGTAAATGAATATGAGACCATAACACATATGTTAACTCTGTGTTTGGTTTTAACTCTAAAGTTGTATATTCTATTAAGATATAATATAGTTGTTTTCATATCTTTTATGAAAAAGAAAGGAAATGGGGTAACCATTAAACACGGAACGCCTAGAACTTACTGAGAATTGTTGAATGCCTATAATGGTGACTTCAAGATGAAAAAGAATAACAAAACGTTGTTTCATCTGCTTAACGTTAGCATGTAACATCGATAATTATTTTGTGCTGTGTATATTTACTTCATATTTCTTCCATGTGTTTTTCCATGCACATGAAGTTCATTGATATGTAATAAATGTTTTTGCAATTGAAACTTATAACTAGAAGTGTCGGTCTGAAAATTACTTTAATTAAATGGATCACCATTATCTGCTGCCTTATAGTTAAAAAATGGCATTGAGGAACCATTCATTTTATTTATTTTTCATCCTCTTGATACCAGCAATAACACAAAACATTTTGTACATCAGGTAGATCCAGGGTTTGTTACCGAACTGACTAACATCGGCTGTGACAAAACCGGACTTTTCACTGGCAGTGTGACGGGTGCTACGCGTGGGGCAGATCATGCTTACCCTTCCCGAGCACTAAGTCTTGATGATACCTCAGTTTTATAGGGGTTCACACTACTAGTGCTTAAGTTTTGTGGCGTTCTTGTTCATTTTTGTTTATCTGTTTTGTTTTTATCATACTGTCTCAATTCGTGTTGTCTGTGAATTGCCGTGATTTTGGATTTATGATTTTAGAATCCCCCCTTTCCTCGGTCTTGCTTTGGTATTCGTTTGCTAATGTATTGTAAATAGGATGTTGAAATTCATCAAACATTACTTACATTGTTAGTGCTTAAGTTTTTGGGTGTTGTATTTGTGGTGTTCCGTGTTTTGTGTGTGTGTGTAGTGTCTTTAGTCTTGTCTGCTTGTCTTGTTTATGCCTTGTCTCTGGACTTTGATATTTGTAATTTTGTGTTTTGTTCCTTCGTTACACTTCTGCCGTTGTTTTGAGTTTGTTTTTGTACTCTTTATGATTATTTAACTATATCTAAAAGTTTGAGTTCAATATTTAAACCGAACAAAGAAATGTTCAAATAAAAAAAAGAGTGTTACGAACTTCTTGATAAAGCACAAAAGACGGTTTCCATCGTGCTTAGTGCAAAAAAAAAATAAATCTACGGGTTGCCATCAATTGGAAATGTGCATTCTAAATAAATAAAATATTTATTATAATTAGATGCATCCGTATACATGGTATAGAAATATTATATCCTTCACGACAGAATAATAATAATGATAGATATTTAATATATTTAGGTCAAATTTATTCACATGAATGGCATTAAAAAGTATGTTCTCTGAATGAAAATATTATTCTAAATTCCGAAAATATATATGGTCATATATCATTATCGTTATTTTGATTATGCAAGTGTTTTCGGCGAAACCTTTTCTTAGCTTTTGAATCGAAAAGTGACTAAAGGAGGGAATCATGGTACTTATAAAATGTGTTTTTACCTTAGTTGTATTTCAATATATTTGTAGGGTGATGCATTTAACAAAGCTAAATTGATCAAAACTACATTTCTTTTTAAGAAAACAAGAAGAAAGATTTTTAAACAACGTATTGATTTTTTAAAATTTAATTTCTATAAACCTTCCCTGCAATTAGTTACTTAGTATATGAGTTTTAAAACTTAAAATCCTTTCTGGAGGTCCAAGTTGTCTGAAATTCTGGAAATATCCTCGTAGACTAACACTACAAAAGTAGTCACATAGACCATGTCGTAATAAAAATAAACAAAATTACTAGATTTCAGTAAATAACAAAATGTCGAAATTGCTGTGAATTAAGGCATAGCTATCTCCGTGACCACCTTCTTAATCAAGGCTTCAAAATATTCCGCCTAATACGATCATTAAAAAGTTCTTTAATAGATGATGGCCCGAAAACCAAATTTTTGGAGACTTACCATGTATAAATTAGAAAATTTTATTAAAACTAAGGAGTATCTCCCTCGTGCAAAGCTCTTCCTTAGCTGAGATTTTGGCTTTCTGTCTAGATCCTTTTGACTGTTTGTTCTCCGTCAGCCTTTGCACACCTTTCGATTTCTGGATTTCCCATGTTTGATTTGTCGAAATGGCCATATGCAGAAAGTAAATTCACGGTAACTTCGGTGTTTTGTTATCATTCTCTTGCGGAAAAAATTGAAGCTTCAAAATTTATTTTTTACTCACTACGGAACTGGGGTGAATATTTCTTTTTACTTTCTACAACCTATCAATAGCAATTGCTGTTGAGTTGCTTCCGGATACTAACGCGGTGGATGGGGAGGTTTGGCGTGCCATAGAACCGGTATAATCTACCACTTTCTTATGTCTGTACCAAGTCAGGATCATGGCCGTTGACAGTTTTTTCCGGTGATTTTACACCTACTTTGTCTTTTGCACTTTGGATTTGGACTCTATCTGTTCGGTAATTTAGTTATTCCTCTCATTTTATCTCCAAAGTTTTGTTTCGACTGTATTGACAAAACATAAATGATTGCTAGGTTTTTAGTGTGAAACGAAAAATATTATTAATATTGTACTCTTCATATTTTGTGAAAATACAACTTCTGAACATATTTTGCACTAGACAGTGGTGTTTTTAGTATATCGAGGAAAACTTGCATTTTGATTTTCATACCGACAAATCTGGTGATGAATATTTATTTCTCACTAATACACACTTAATTCTAAATCAACAAATGTGTCACAAAATCTTTCGACTATGTGGTGCAATAGTAAACAAATATAATATGAACACAATTCTGGTACTACCAGAATTGTACAGTTCTGGTACAGTTCTGGTAATTCTGGAATTACCAGAATTGTGTTTTTACAATTCTGTTTTTTTTCCAGAATTGTTGAACTGAACAATTCTAGTGAACCAGAACTGTTTGTATTTTTGAATAATTCTGGGACAGAAGTTTATTCTAGAATAGTTCATTTCAAAAGACAATTCTGGTATTCCAGAATTGTACAACTTAAAATTCTGGTAATTCCAGAATTGCAGATTAGACAAGTCTGGTTTTACCAGAATTGTGATAGTTTACAATTCTGGAAAACCAGAATTGTAATTTGAACAATTCTGGTAGATCCAGAATAGTAAAAAGAACAATTCTGGTACATCCATAATTGCATAAAGAACAATTCTGGTACAACCAGAATTGTACATTGAACAATTCTGTTACAAGTACCGGAGTTGTAAATTTCTTACCAATTTAGGTACAGTCTCACTGGGACATGTTGGTGGGATTCAAAAATTCTTCATTTATGGTAATAGCATTTGATTTAGATGTGGCTTGGTTACACACACATGTATACTATGTATCTCGTTATATATCGACTTAAATAAGGCACTTAATTGTGTCGCATCGTTTCAAATCAAATGCTATCACAAGTGATGGTCAGGGACCCAGAAATTTGTTCAGAGTTATCTAGAAGTGCACAATTCTAGATACCAGAATTGTCCTGAATCTTCCAGTATACCAGAATTGTCCAGAATCTTTCAGAATTGCACAATTCTAGAAAATTCTGGAAGAGAAAGGATTCTATCCTGATACTGGATACAATTCTGATATTCCAGAATCTTCCAGAATTTTCCAGAATCTGCAATTCACTTATTTGTACCAGATTTGTACAATTCTGGTAGTACCAGAATTGTGTTCAAATTCTTCGCAATGATTAATAGTAGAAATGCAATTCGCCACTGTTTTACATTAATTAACATCATACTTCCGACAGTTTAGGCCTTTTCAGAAAATCATTTGGTCCGCCCTTCGGTTTCGGCATTTAAAAACAAATTAGCAGTTCCGGTCATCATCACAACACGGCAAGTGTTTTTAATCCTGATTACAGTTCATAAAACTGTTCATATTTAGATTACAATGGCATTGTATACTGTGGTTTACTGTGACACTGCAATAATTTTTATAATTAAATACATTCAGGGTTTAAGTCAAACAGTGATAACCGGAAGCGAAGAGTGTTTGTACCTCCATTTGATGGGAGATTTCAAATCCAGGAAAAGACAACAACACTCTTTGAATAGGGCTATATTATACCTTTACAAACTATATACAGCAACCAAAGATTTACACGTTTTTATCGTTTACAAATAGGAAAATACACAGTTGCAGAAACCTCAAATTTAGTAATTTTGTTGTTTTTTTTTTATTACGAATGGGTTGATTACCCAACCTTTGTACTGTTAGTCAAAGGGGATATATAACAAAACTAATTGTCCATGTTGTGCATCTGTATAACTTTGAATTTGTATAAATGATAAAAGTAGGCTAGTCATTGCAAAATTTGTTAGTCATTACATTATTTGAAAAAATTTGGAGGAGGTTATGTGTTAGAAAAAAATCAATACGTTGTTTGAGAATTTTGTTGAATTGTTGTGAGCATAATTATACTGAAATACATAAAAGGATCAACATACAAAATAACGAAAGAGAACCAAGAAATAAATATGGTCGTTTTACGCCTTATAAGGCTAAGAAAAGATTCCGACAAAAAAACGAGTTGAACCCCACCGCAATTTTTGCGCCTGTCCCAAGTCAGGAATATGTTGGTCATTGGCTTGTCCTTGTCTTCTTATAAAATTTTAGTTTCTTGATATTTGGGTTATTGGATGTGGTTTGTTTCCATTGATCTATTCACTTTTTTACCTTTTCGGGGCCATTTAGGGCTTACTATATGGTGTGAGGTTCCTCACTGTGTTGAAAACCATATGGTGACCCCTAGATGTTTTGTTTTTGGTCGTTTTAACTTGGATATAGGATGTTATCTCCTTGACATTTACCCTATTTCCTTTTTTTTCATATTGCATAATTGAAAGTATGATAGTCAACAACAAAGTACCGAAGTTACTGTGAATTTAGTTTCTGTGTGTGCGCATTTCGACAACTTATGTCTATTCAGTGCAGATAAAATCAAAACATTTGGAAATCCACACACCGAAACATGTGTAAAAGCTGATAGAGAACTAATAATATAACCAATAGGATTTGAAAAGGGAAAGCCAATATCAGCTAAGGACAGAGTTATGTAAGAGGGAGATACTCCTTGGGTTTAAACATTTTTTTTTGTAAATTTCGATATTGCAAGTTTTCAAATAAATCTTGTTTTCGGGTCAGCACCGAAGTACTGGCTACTGGCGAACTGTCAAGCTTTTGATACTCCGCTAGCGTAGCAGGACATGCTCACCCATCCCGGTGTGCACATCATGACACCCGTAGTCACACTGCAGAAGTGCATTGGTTCTGAGTGGGTTTTTTTCTCTTCATTTTGGCTGTCTCATGTCATTGTTTTGCCTTAATATTTTCTCTGTATTCCTTTTTGCCATATCTCTGCCCTTTGATTTATGTAATAACCACAACCAATGTTCCTTTGGTATTCATTGTTCTGACATTCTTTAATTTCAATATTTCTCGAATGGGTTTAAATATGTAGGCCAAACTGTTAAATATAGTCTGTAAATAAGAGAGCCATCAAAATTCTGATATTGTTCAAGTTCAGTTAAGAGAAAAGGGTGAAAGAAACTGATTTCCTCTACTAATACTACACCACATCAAACTCTTTCCAATTATATTGCCTTAAGAATGGGTTCTTGTAATGACAAAGTTATTTTTACTGTTCTTTTTTGAAAGACTAAATTCAGGGTCGGTCCCTCATGCTGGTGTTGCTGAAATTCATTTATCAATAAATAAGCAATTTATTGTTATCAACTGACTGATAAGATAATTTGTATTGCTTTAGTTTCTATTTATCTAAACTAAAAGTGCCAAGAACTCTTTAAAAATTAACACGAATGATTTAATTCATGTCTAACTTGTTTGTTTTGTAGTTTGATATATTCACTTGTTCATTTTAAGTAATGGTTGTCGTGTGTAAGCTGTATTCTAATGCAACATTTATGTAACAGATCAATCAATTGCACTATGCACATGCCTCGCCGGACCCCGGCCTCGGACAAAGCAGTTTCCCTATCTGGTCTGGTTTTTTGCCCACTTATAACTGTTAAATTGCATTAGAATCGCAATAACAGAACATTATTTGAATCTCCACTTACCTGGATCAGAGAAATGTCTCTGCCTGGATTTTATTCACTGAGTACATTAGTGGGGACATACAGATTTTTTTCTGAGACACTGGGATCGGCTTTTTAATTCGGCTTGAATTCGGAATTGTCCCCTAACGGGAACCGGGATTTGCATAGGTTTTTTTACAGGATTCTTGCATAGTTTTTAATTTTTTTAAACAGAATTTGTGATTGAAAACAAAATATTTTCTTGGAAATTTGTGATTTGGAAGTTGTTTTCTCGGGCTCTGGAATTTATATCAAATAAATTAAAACAGGGCTACTAGTTAGACTCCAGAAATTGGGCATTGAAGGAAAAACATGGCGGTAGCTAAACAACTTCTTACAGGACAGAATGGCCAGATGTATCTTTGACAGCTTTATGGGAAGTGAATTTATGTCGCACATTGGTTTACCCCAAGGTTCAGTCCTAGCACCGACTCAATTCAACATTTTCATTAGTGACCTACTCAGTGACATCATAGGAGATTACACCAAATATGCAGATGATGGTACAATCTGGAACTCAGCAAAAGAAACTGAACTCAAACAATTAAAAACAACAATGGAGGAAAACATGGAAAAGGTCGTATAGTGGACCCAGCAATGGAGAATAAATATCAACCTGCAAAAGACAGAGACATGTGTTTCTCAAAGAAAAAGATTGAAGAATGTGATGAGCAAATGACAACTCATGGAACGCACTTAAAGTATAATCAAACACCAAAACTGCTCGGAGTGATATTAGATGAGAAAATGACATTCAGCAGCCATCTAAACACAATAAAAAAGAAAGCAAATAGAACCCTAACCATTCGCAGGGAAATTTAGACATGTCCGGAAAATCAACACTGAAAAAAATGCTACAACTATACAAGTGCCTAGTAGGACCAGTTATAGAATATAGCTGCCCAGTATGGCAAACTTTGCGGATTCACTACACCAATTGGAAAAGCACTCCACCAAACAGAAAGATATGAAAATGCTACAGGGATTAACACCAGAATTTGCACACAGAATAGGGAAATTCCAAATGACAAAAACTAGACCAACATATTTGAACAGACTTGGAAGCTCAAAAACTAGAACAGTGGAGTGGACAGTATGCTTCAGAATACCAGTGATGAACAGGCAGTAGCATTTACCGACGGGTCTTGCCTAGGGAATCCTGGACCATGTGGAGTAGGTGCCATCACCTTTTCTGAGCACAGTTAACCCGCAGTTCGACTTCATAGACCAGTAGCCCAAAGAGGCTCTATCTTACTGGCAGAACTGGTGGCCCTACTCCTAGTTCTGGAATAATTCATACAGGAAAACCTACAGAGTCATAAACTCCCTTAAGGTATTCTCGGATAGCCAGTGTACAGTTGGGCTTCTCATCCTCAACTACACAGCTAATAATTATATTGACGTCATCAGAGATAAAAAGGAATATATGGAAGATCGTAGACTGAAGGGAGTTGCAACAACAAAACTGTGGACACCCGACCATGCAAGAATATCAGGAAACGATGAGGCAGACCTCCTTGCCAAAGAAACAGCAGAAGAAGCGAGACATTTACCACCAGAAGATAACATCATGACTCTACAGGACATCAAAAAAAGCAGCAGAAAAGAGTACAGAAATAATATGGCAAAGATGATGGACCATCGGAGACAAGGGCAGAGAACTATTTGAGAAAATCCCAACAATTTCTCAAAAACCAATATATGATTTTCCAAGTCAACATATGTTCTCAACTTGCATCCAATTAAGAACAAGATATTCAATACTAAATACTTACAGACATAAGGTGGAACAGGCTAACTCCTCACCACTATGCAATTGTGGAAAAAAGGAAACAGAATTACACTTCCTGCTAGAATGCCAATAGTATGAGGAAGACACACAAAGAATGTACAAAAAAGTATCAAAAGACATGGGAATCAGAAACATCAATCTTGCCACTCTACTAACACCACTAGATGGCGAAAAAAAACACGGGAAACAAAGAACAAGTTGGAGATTGTAGCGTCATTTATTCAATCAACAGGACGGTTCCAGACCCTCAATTCTTAATCTAACTACGGATATGCGCAAGCACCGGAGTGACATTAATCATATGGAGAAATCTCTGCATTTTTGCTCATTTGCATACTTTATTGCAAAGTCAAATACGGGTTCCGGAATTCCATTGTATTTGATAGGCAAAATTGTGAAAAATAGCCATTCTTACTAAAAACTGAGTTGCAGATCTAATACAATGTTAAACTTTGAAAGGACATTTGATATGCAGTCGAATAAATCATGTCATATTGACGTAGAAGATCATTTCGAAGTTCCCAAGCCATACTCCGAAGCGCGAGTCCTCAGTTAAACATTACATCATAAATATTTTGGCAAAATGGCTGAAAACGTCAACTTCCCTAGCTTCATTGCCGAAGTTTAAGTGCAAAGTCATTACAAAAACAAGATACATGGTAAGACAACAAAACTTTGAGTGCCAAAGAAAATGTTGCTACACACCTTAATTGTGTACTTTCTAAACTCGAATTTCCCACGGAAGCTAAATATTCCCCGATTTGAAGGTGTATCATCGTTTTCTCTAAAAATTCTCGATTTACGTTTTGTTTCGACATTGAAAACGTCACAAGGAAGTGTCAAAGTGATTTTAAAGATGATACAGTAACTGTAAGACCAAATATCCGTGTTTTTAGCAATAAATGCTGTTGGACGAAGTCGGTTCAAGATTCAAAGATTTTATTAATCAAACTCAGGCACTACTGTGCAACATGAGCATACAATTTTACATAGTACAGATACATAAGGTAAACATAATTTAACCATGCAAAAAACACGGGGGATAGGGATGACATTCAAGGGAACAGACGAATTAATCCTTTCAGAAAAAATGAAAGATTTTTTAACAATTCAGTGTTGCAAAATGATAGCATACCAGACATTTTTTGTACACTGCTATTTTTTAGATAATAATTGGAATATATTTTGTTCTCAAATTGATAACATCAGGGTTTGAGCAGATAAACAAATAGTGGAATTCATCACCAATTGCATCTTTTGAACATTCGTTTAGATTTTATCTGCACTGAAGAGACCTGAAGTTGTCGAAATGCGCATATGCAGAATTTAAATTCACAGTAATTTCGGTATTTAGTTATTTGGTACATTTTCTCAGATTTTTGTCGATATTATACCATCGACCAGTTTCAATTGGAATTTTCAAGTTACTAACTCTGATTTTAGTAACATACTTTCGATGGTTTTCGTTTAGACGGATAAGATATGGCTCTAAACAAAAATCTTGTTCAAAAATAGAATAAAAGTGACATCGTGAGGAGTGAGCAATTTGGCTTCTCCAGTTTTAAACAAATTGATCCACAAGAATCTGTCTTACATTTGTTTTAATCCATGTTACATTAACTGGAATCTGATTTCTAAAGATGAAACTTTGGCCAATGCTATCAAAAATTTGATTAATGCTATTAACAAACAACAAATCACTGTTACCATCACTGTATAATTTATAAAGCATTATAGGAACAACTAATGCATCAAAAATCTTTAATTGAATATCAATACTAGTAGGTAATTGAAGGTTCCTAATTTTATAGTAAACAGCATATAACGCCTTTTGAGATTGCTGTATTAACTTTTTCTTTGCATTTTCAAAATTGCCTGTATAATGAAATAATATTACCAAATATGAGTGATCATCAGTATAATCTAATTCAATTCCATCAAGTTGAAGCTTTTTCTCAGGTATGTATTTTCGTTTGGAAAAAACGACAACTTTTGTTTTACTAGCATTTACTGCTAGTTTCCAATGTTTACAATAATTATTAAACACATTTAACATATTTTGCATACCATCAAATGTCTCTGAGAAGAGTAAGGTATCATCTGCATATAACAATAAGAAAATTTTCAAATGCATATCTAGTTTTTCCCTAAAAATGAATTTATCATTGTAAGTGATGATAATTCTGATTTTTCAAAAAACGTTTCAAGTTCGTTTAGAAGCACCGCAAATAAAAAGGCCGATAAATTTCCACCTTGTCGAACGCCTATGTTACATGAAAAGAAATCGGAGTATTCGCCATCTTTCAGCACACAAGAATTGATATCCTGATACATATTTTTTATAAAATTGAAACATTTACCAGAAATATCACTTTTAAGTAGCTTTGTCCACAAACACCTTCTATTGACCTTATCGAAGGCTTTACTAAAATCGATAAATGTACAGTAAAGCCGTTTCTTGTTGGTAAGATAAAGGTTAACTAACGAATGAAGTATAAATATATTATCAAGCGTTAACACAGTATACATAGCTGTGCGCCAGAAAATCCTTTTTACGAGTTTTCTATGGGCTTTATGCGGATATACAGAAAAATACCACAAGGTGCTTTCAAAACGGCATGTTTTATGGCTTGAGTATTTGTTCATAGACTACCAAAACATTTATAATTTTGCAAATACGTTAGCAAACTATTACTTTACACATCCTATAAGTTTTGATGAAACCTGTCACTTGAAACCGTGTATTTTTCTAACGCAAAGTAATTTACTTGTGTGACAAATGAAAACAACTCGCGAATACTTCCTTCTTTCTGAATGAAAACGATACATTTTGTCACTGATTCTTTATCGCATATTTCTACGTCACTGTGTACATTTTCGTCGTTTAATATACATTGTTTGCTTTATTATATAGCGATCTGCATTTTACTAGACTGTGGGATGAATACTGAGTGACTGTAGGCTTGCTTTACGAGTTTTGAAAGGCTCACTGTGGGAATTATTTACGAGCAATTGAGATATCTTTTATACAAATAACAAAAATCACTGGTAAATGCCTTATTAAATTGACTTTTATTATCAAAAACGTCATGTTAGTGAAATATTCTATCCATGTAAAAGACTACTATTGCAATACATGTATACATATTCATGTGAGAATTTCTCATATGAATGCAATATCAAACTTCAACATTTGCCTTTCTTGGTTGGTAAAAATCAAATTATTTTTCTGGCCTTCTGTATGCAACCTGTCAAATCCGACACATCGTGGGACCATAAAAATGTGTCGGATTATACAGTATGTCGGAATACACAGGTTTAAAAAAACATTTAAAAACTATTTTTTTGGGCCAATAAATTACGTCGAATTTGACAGGATGTTGGAATACTCAGGTGTCGGATTAGACAGTTTCTGTGTTTATATATATATTGCCCATCCCAATTTTACTTGCCAAGTTTTCTTACAATCGACTTGATGAGTGCACTGTGATCGTTTATATGTTGTATTGTCTATTTTGTACCCTTATCAATCATCGGATGACAGTGTTTGTAAAAGTACTTTGACTGATGTGTTGTGCTTGTTGACGACCCTGCATCTATAACAAAAAAGATTCATGGATGTAGCGTTGTTCAACATTTAGCAAGTGAATTCCGCTCAAACCGGTGCCAGGGGCTGTCTTGAACTTACAGGAGTGTTTTTCTTTGTTGAAGGTCTCATGGTGACTTCAAGGTGCAGAACAACAATGAAAGCGTTGTTCCATTTGCCGAATCCTTCCATGTATTCATAGGGATTTTGTCCCATGTACATTTACTCCATATCACTTAATTTGTTCATGTGATATTATTATCACTTAATTGGTCCCTGTGCGAAAAAAATCTGTGCGGCATATCAAGCATCCCATCAAAGATGGCTGGCAGTGACGAACCAAGTTTAACATTAAACCAAATGGAAAGCATTCAAAGATTTTTTCTTCTTTAGACGCAAAAAAATTTTGTTAATTGATTAATTAGTTAGAGTTTAACGTTAAGTGAGCATCATTTCAGCTATATCAGGACGAGAACAAGTTAATCAAATAAAAACAAAAGATAAAGAAGAAAGAAATAAAGGTTGAAGGGACAATTGGGGCAACAAGTTTTGATTGCCACTGGAAAAGAGGAGAATTGGGTAGGACAGGAAATTTAGCCCTTAATACAAATGCAGTCTGCTCTTATAAGAAAAATATAGGAGAGTTCTTTATACTGCATGGAGCGTGGCGTTTCTCCATACAGTTTGGCTACAATGGTTCGCGGTCAAGTTTACCGTATTATGACCTGACTACCAAACATAGACAGGGCATTCCCCTATACGCAATCTGAGACGCGCCCGGCAGCATCAGCATCTCATCCAAGATGACCTCAAGCAAGAACTTTGTTTTTAACCCTATGTGAAAACCTATTCAAACATCTCCTCTGAAGTTGCAAAGCCATTTTGAACCAAACTTAGGTACAGTGGTCCTTAGATGGTTATCTTAAAAAAAAGTTGGCAAAATGTCTGCATCCCTTCTAAAATAGCGACCAGAGGGGAACTTAGTTTAGCTTTCGATCATCAATGTCTATTAACAAACTTGAAAATTAAACCCTTAAACATTTGATCATTTAAATGTCTATTTTATTCCGTGTATGGCACTCGGTAATTGTCCTTAGTACTGGATTTGGCTTCCTATTTCGGTATTTGTGGTATTGAGTACTTCTTTTCGGACTTTTTTTTTACTTTCCATACTATTTGATTCTAATGCTGCTGATGAGACGTTACTCCTTGAAACACGTGTACAGCATATCAAAATTTTACTGTCCAAGATGCAACTTTGGTATTTTTATATTTTTAAACCATTGGACCGATTCCACTTCTGGTGGACCAGAGGTCCCCGAGGGTATTCACAAGTCCAATAGTCAGACTTGTCTGACAAGAAAATTTACCTTGCGTTTTATAGAAATTTACTGTCTGTATCAAAATTCTAACCCCTTAAAACTACTACGGCTTAATTCCGTGTATGGCACTCGGTATAAGTCCTTTGTACTGGATTTGGCTTCCTATTTCGGTATTTTTGGTATTGAGTACTTCTTTTCTGACTATTTTTCGGATTATTACTTTCCATATTATTTGATTCTAATGCTGCTGATGAGAGGTTACTCCTTGAAACACGTGTACAGCATATTAAAATTTTACTGTCCATGATGCAACTTTGGTATTTTTATATTTTTTAAACGCCATGTATACAGGAATAAAATTAATTGTAATATCGGTTTTGAAATGGTCGTATATACAGGAACTAAATGAACTGCAACATTGGCACTGTTTATACCCCACGCTTTAGCGGGTGATATTATGGTGATCATGGTGTCCGTTCGTTCGTCCGTCCGTCCGTTCGTTATTCCATCCACCATAGGGTACATACTTTTTGGCGACAACTACTCCTAGACCATTTGGTGAAATTCAATGAAATTTTCACAGAAAGTTCAGTACATATTGCCATTGTGGACCAGCTATTTGAAAAATTGATTTGACATGATTTTTTGTGATTTTTTTACAACTGGAATCAAATAGGGGGATCAGGGGTGTTTTTGTGAGCTTCGATCACAGTTATTCTAGTTTAGTTTTATTTTCACATTAATCATAACTTGGTAGTAAGTCTTCCACGGAAGACATGTGTCGCCTGTGTAATAACACAAGAAATATTCTAAGTTACGTCAAACAGAAAGTGGGCATGCGAGAGATCCCAAAATCTGTTACACGGTATATGTCCCCATACTGATACTCCATGCCAATTCCAGAAGGTTCGGATACATTGTTCCTTAGAAAAATGCGACAGAATTTTTTGTGACGCCGACGACGACGCATATTGATCCTATATGTCACCACTGCGTGAAAGCAGGCGAAACAATAATTATAATGGTCTTAAAATAACCGCTGTAACGGTTACGTCATTATGAAGGCCGTTGAAAATTCGCACCAAACAGCGATTTGTTATTACATTCTTTTTTAAAATGCTCGATATAGCAATTTTATTGACATCATAATATCAAAACACTCGTAAATAATTCCCACAGTCCATCGGAAAGAAGACCCACAGAGTCAACTGGTCTACTCCGAAATCATCCCACAGTCTAGTGAAATGCATATCTCAATATATTAGCGAAAATAATGTGAATTAAAAGACGAAAATTTACACAGTGACGAAGAAATGTGCGATAAAAATCAAATGACAAAATGTTTTGTTTTTATTCAGAAAGAAGGAAGTATTCGCGAGTTGTTTTCCTTTGTCACACAAGTAAATTAGTTTGCGTCAGAAAAATACACGGTTTCAAGTGACAGGTTTCATCAAAACTTTTAGGATGTGTAAAGTAATCATTTGCTAACGTATTTGCAAAATTATAAATGTTTTGGTAGTCTATGAACAACTACTCAAGCCATAAAACATGCCGTTTTGAAAGCACCTTGTGATATTTTTCTGTATATCCGCATAAAGCCCACAGAAAACTCGTAAAAAAGGATTTTCTGGCGCACAGCTATGTATACTGTGGTTAAATGAAGTTTTTTAAACCCAGCTTGGGATTCGGAAATAAGTTGTACTTCATCAGCATATGAAGCTAGTCTATTATTTAATATACTAGTAAACACCTTACTGAAGCAGCTTACTAGGCTGATCGGCCTATAATTACTGGGGTCCGATGGATTTATGACGCCTTTTGTCCATTCGTCGGGAACTATGCCTGTGTCCAAAATTATATTGAACAATTTTTCATAAACCGGCAACATTACTTGAATTGTATTTTTGATATACTCGTTTTATTACAATCAATACCAGCTGCTTTATTTCGTGCTAGATTTTTAACTGTTTCCTCGATTTCCGACGCCGTGATCGGACAGATCAAAAAACGATCCGAAATGTCCGAATCTACAGTAATATTTTCGTCCATTATCTCGTTATCATTACTAAAATACAAATCTCTAAAGTATTCATATAAATCATTAAGTGGTACGTCTACGGTAGATTTGCGAGAGCTATTTGAGCATTTACGTAAAATATCCCAAAACTTCCTCGGGTTATGTTTAGACGCACCTCTTATCTCTTTCATAGCGTTATTCTGAAACTCACGGCGTTGAATGATTTACTCAACTGCACTTTATAGTCTCGACTTGCCCTATTCGTAGACCTTCATATGATCACGGTTTAAAAACGCATTTATTTGTGTTATATTTTTTCTTGCGTTATGGAAATTTTCACGCTTAGTTTTACAATTATTATCGAACCAAGGTCAGGCTTGGGCCAATTACATTGCAATGTAGTGCATTATATTACAATTACAATTACTTCAAGTTTTGAAAGAAATGCATTATATTACAATTACTTTACAAAAGTAATGCATCAAATTACACATTACATTTTTCAAATTTTATCTCAAAAAGAAACGGTTAATCATGCATTTACAATTTAGTTACAGTGAATACTGTGAACATGTTTATGTAGCAGGAAAAAGACCAAA
>MJUU01050702.1:45952-62499 GCA_002080025.1 Modiolus philippinarum | reverse complement strand
TATGTCATTATCCCAGCACTTTGGAATGATAAATACATTTAGATATATGTCATTATCCCAGCACTTTAGAATGATAAATACATGTACATGTATGTCATTATCCCAGCACTTTGGAATGAAAGTTCAGGGATAATATCATTGCCTCTATCTGTCCCACTGTCATGAGCTGTCTGACACACTTTTCTGGTGACTTGACTTATTGACTTCTAATTATTCTCTGAATACTTAGAATTACAAAATGTGATTCCGTTTATGGTAAATATCCTGAAAGGCTCAAAGACTACTATTACTAAGAACCAACCATTTAATTTTACCCAGCACCAATACTTTCAAAATTTTTTATTAGAACAACCATTTTCACTACCTAGTAATTCAAAAATAATTTGTTCCAGTTTAGGTAAATTTCCTGGAGATATCAAAGATCAATTATTTTTATACCCCCACTTTAGTGGGCGGTATATAGTGATCATGTTGTCTGTTGGTCCGTCTGCCATAGGGATACACACTTTATGGTGACAACACCCCTTGCGGTGAAATTCAATGAAACTTTCCCAGAATGTTCAGAACATATCACCATTGTGCACCTTCTATTTAAAATTTGATTTGATTTTTGTCTCACCCGCGACGGAAGTCGCGAAAGCAAGACATAGGCGTGCAAAGTGCAACGGCGACGGCGTTAACTTTTACTATAATACAGGATATTTTGAAAACCCTTTGATGTAGGAACATCATATTTGGTCCAGTGGTAGTACTAATCAAGTGCTACCTGACGGACATAAAATCATGTGACCTTGACCTCAATTGCATGGTCCAGTGACCACGTTAAGTTTCTCTGATTAGATCCATATCTCAATAACTATAAGTGGTAGGTCAATTATATTTGGTATATAGGTTGGTCTTGAGTAGTACATGTCAGTCTGGCATATGACTTTTGTCCTTGACCTAAATTTCACGGTCTAGTGACCACATTAAGTTTCTCTAATTAAATCCATTTCTCAATAACTCTAGGTGGTAGGTGAATAATATTTAGTTTGTTAATTGGTCTTGAGTAGTACATGCCAGTTTGGCATATGCATTTTGTCCTTGACCTCAATTTCATGGTCTAGTGAACAAAGTTAAGTGTTTCTGATTGGAATAGTTTCTCAATTACTGTAAGTGGTACAGTAATAATATTTGGCTTGTAGGTTGCTCTTGAGTAGTACATGACTGTTTTAGCGACAAGCAGGGACGGGCGAGACATCTATTAGGGTCCACTCTTGTTTGATTTTGTTGATTTTTTTTTTAATTTCTGGAATCAAAAGGGGTTATATTATAGTTTTGAATTGTACATTGAAACCGCAGTTTAAGAATTTGTTTGAATTAGAACAAACATTTTCACCAATCGCATTTCCAAAATATTTGATTCCAATTTTGGTAATTTTTTGAAAGTCTCAAAGACCACTTATTTTTTGGATGTCAACCTAGCACAAATATTTTGAGATTTTTTTTTATTAGAACAAACATTTTCAATCATAAGATTTCCAAAATATTTTTTCCCAGTTTTGGTAAATTTCCTGAAAGTCTCAAAGACCACTTATTCTTGGAGTTCTACATTGAGACTTTGTTTAAAGAATTTGTTTCAACAGACCAATTTCCAATTTCATTTTATGAATGAATTACTCCGATTGACCTGGGGTCAAACAGATTAAATTGTGTCACATAACATTGTGACGTCCCAAAATCTAGATTGTGACATCAAAATTTTCCGGGAAAATTCACCAAATGGAAACTCGTCTATTAGAACAAACATTTCCACGAAATGGATTTCCAGTATACTGATTCCAAACTTGGTAAATTTCCTGAAAGTCTCAGAGATCACATATTTTTTTGAATTCTACCTAACAACCATAATAGTAAAAATAGTGACTGTTAATTATTTGATTTCAAAATTGTTGATATAAATTATGCCTAGGGTCTATAACAACTGTTTTCTGTGTTAAACAGGGGGTGTAGGGATCCGACAGTCATTACTCTTGCAAAAAATATTGGACTTATAGGGTTAGGATTTTACCGACAAAGTGCCAGGATAGCTGTCATTTCTTACAGCCCATCAAGTTATTCTTTGTAGAATTCTGTGAAATTGTTTTACATTAGTGATTGGTTCTAATGATTTTACCCTTTAAAATTTCATATTATTATTAACATTGTTTCATACTTTTCAGACTTCTTTTAATACATGCCTAACCAATATTTTTGTAGTGGAGGGATCTAGTCCCATGGGTTATATTTGTACCATGACCCTATGGTCCATGTAAAATTGAAGTTTGTAATGTCTTTCAGGAATTTGACCCTAGATTATAAAAATGCAGAATTAATGCTGGGTTTCTGATTACATTATATGACATCATGGTACATATTTAGAAATATTTATATGATTTTCCAATACAGCAAACAAGATGTTAAAAAACCCTAGATATTTGGATATACAATTAATAACTTTTAATGAGGTCAATATCACAATTTAATGACCTAAGAGAATTGATTATTACTGAAGCTGGCTAGGCAAGATGGTTGTCAGATCTTATGGATTGTATGATTATTGTATTATTGCAAAATGAAAGTAACATGTAAAATTCAACATTTTATACATAAGTAGAAGGAGCCAATGGGATCTCATCCCGGACTTTATTTTTTACTAAATCTTGAAATCCCCAACTACAAAGAAACTTAAAAACTGGTGAAATCCCTATTCCAGGTGTACATATTAACTGAAATCCAGGGGCTTAATATTAGTAATCTTGAATTTCGAAGCTTAAAAACTTCACATCCAAGCACCCAGAAAAATCCCCCTCCCTCCCCCCACCACCCACCCCTGCCTCTCATAATTTTCATATTATTGTTTGTCAGGTACTTTGTGTATTGATTGAATGCTTTATTCATGCTGTAAACTAAAGTTCTATGTAAAATAAAATATATAAATGATTTGGAATTCAAAGTTTGTGAAAAATCTGAAATGATAAGATAGAAAGCATTGAATGTCCTTAGCATGATTAATGTATACAGTCTATATAAATTTATTGATGAAAATGTCTTCTGCGAAGTGATTTGAAATATTCATCTAAAACCAAATGGTAATGCATTTATGTTAAGGATCGGGTGTAATTTGTTTGTTTTATAGTTATTTTGATAAATTTTGTCTCAGGAAGTAATTTGAAAGTTTATGAGTTTATACATGTATGTTATACAGGAAAAATATGTAAAAGATTGAACTTTGAAGTGACTGCTGCTGTTTTGAAACCTTAATTATGCATTTCAATGGGCAATGTGCAATATCTTGATTTTTAGTGTAGTGAGTTTTTTTACTTATTTAATACAAAATGTTTTTAAGTACTTAGTATGCTTATATTTATTTATATATATTAATGCAGTATGGGACTTTTGAGTTAAATGTTGTCACAAAGAAAGTTCATATATTATAAATAACAATCAAAACATTCATCTGACAGAGGACATTTATGTATAACTGATGAGCAAGACGTGAAATATTTTAATCTATTTTGTAGCACTCCAATTGTTTTTTGTCCATAAAGGCATGAATTCAGTAAGTAAACATGACACTGCCATTTTCGGGAATGCTTTCAGTCATTTAACGCAGAATTATAATGAGGTGATTGGAGGATATTATTTGAAATAAATATTCTTAAAAGCTAGTTCATAGGTGATGTTTAAAAGGGAAAGAAGTAAGCTGACAACATGATACATTTTTTCTTAGCAAGTTTTAAGAAAAGGGGGGTCAAAGTAAGAAATTCAGTGCGAAATTGCTAGTCACAGAGACTGTTAATAAATGCCATATGTCCCTATGTTTTCTCTGCGCCAAAAAAAATAAACCAACATTTATATTTTACTGAATGCGTAGTTTCTGATAATTACAGGTAAATTACTTTGACTGTTCATTGTCTTCGAAGTTATCATAGGACGTAATGGAGATTTATTTACTGTATTCACCCTTAAAAATCTAGTGAACATTTGTCATGTAGCAAACCTTGTGCAACACTTTAAATAAATAAACAGTTTCTTTCTGTTAGAAGGGTGTCAGCATTCATTTATTAAATCGGTCAGGAACTAGTTCTAAGTCTCACTTACTGGTATTGAGGAGATTATTTCTGTCGTTAACTAGGGGGTACACAAGAGCTCCTATCTTGAACATCCCATACTGGGTAGTATTTTGAGTTGTACTAGTCTTGTCAAAGGGTACTTATTGTATTTATTCAATTGTATGTGTTAAATTTTCTAATACATGTAATTTTCCAATTCAGAAACTAAGAAACCATGAGTAATGAGTTTGTTGATATAAATAATGGGTTTTAGTCAGAGACATTAGATTATTAACCTTGTAGCAAATGAAATGATTTTAGTGTACTAGTATACTTTTGAAAATATTACCAAAGATGCCTTCATTTCTGAGAAAGTAAATAATTTTATCTACTAAAAACTATCCTATTGTTTGTATCCAATATATTCAATAATAATATTTTTGCTAAGGACTGTTGTCCTAAAAATGTTCTATTTTATGGAAATATTTAATGTTTTTGTTAAGAGACAAGCGTGTCCAACTTCTTGAAGATGTTGTTTTAACCAAATTAAATAAGACATAAGGATAGGCCATAAGATTTTTTTATGAAGTCTATGAAGTAAAAACAATGTGGTTTTCAAACTTGGTGAGTGACACATAGTGGAGAAGTATAATGTGATACTCTCAATTGTTTGTCCCTCTGTCCATTCCCGGCAGGTTTCTGACTGATATTTCGAGAATAAAATATCATACAGTCTTCAAAGTTAGTATGTTAGTTGTTTACCACAAAACTTATTCCAAGTATGGTTTTGAGTTCATAGGTCTAAGGGTTCTGGAGTTATGCCCCTTGAAACTTTGAAATTTTGTGAAATGTGGCAAAGAATCATATACTTAGTAATGCACAATTACTATTTTATTTACTATTAAACTCAAACTTATAAACTTAAAAGTGTGATTGTGGGTTCAAAGGGTTCAAAGGTTGAAGTTGCAGTTGAGATGTGCCCAATAAAAAATATGTATCTGACAATACCTTATTTACTGCATCCTAAACACAAGAGATAATTAGAAGAGGATGAAAAGATGTTGGTTGTACATGTATGTATATTGAATTTCAAATAATAACTTCATAACTAATATATATATATATATGCCTTATAAGCTAAGTGTGCCAAATTCAAATGCTATTCATGCTTTTGCTTTGTTTTTAAATGAAAGTTATTTTAAATGATTTCCATTCCATTCAACAATGATGATCTAGAATATAAATAATGTACTAGTTTTACAAGATTTTTGTTGATTACACCAGCATAAATCTGTATATTTTTATTTTAAGTTATTGACTTTATTTTTTGTGATGCTTTTATTGTACTTGTATGGTGCTGTTGAAGGCTTTTCTGTCTAATACAGCTTCAATTGAAGCTGTATTTTGATTTTGTTTTCTTTTTGATAGAACACAAGTTATTTTTAAAGAAATCACTTGATGGTATATCAGCAGATTTGTGTTCACACCTTTTCTGACTCCAAGGGTTCAAAGGTGCCACAAAACTTTAAGATCTTGAGGCAGAATAAATAAATAAATAATTGTATGTCCAAATTAATACAAATAATTCTATAGTCATATATCATACAGTTCTGTGACAATACCAATTTTTTTCCCATTTTTATACCTCGCCACATCTAGTGGCAAGGTAATTATGTGATACCCTAAGTGATGTGTCTGTCTGTCAGTCCCCTAAAGGTTTTTGAACTGATTACTTGAAAATAAAATATCATACGGTCTTCAAACTTAGCATGTAAGCTGTCTACCACAAAACTTGGGCAAAGTTCGATTTTGGGTTCAGAGGTCCAAGGGGTTCTTGGATTATACCACTTCAAATTTAGTGAAAAGTAGCGGGGTATCATGTAATGGGCCATTACTATTTTAAACATATGAAACTGTTTTAGGTTCATCTTCTGGTTCTGAGTGCTTTTTGATTGACATGCTGTTCTTATCTATGGGTATTAAGTAGTGATATGTTTTAACACACCTCTTTTTTTTCTCATTAAGGAAGGTGAAATACATGAAGCATATCCATAAGAATAATTTTGATAGTCATGGTCCATCAATATAGCAAAACAGGTATTACTAAAGAAACAATTTTACAGAAAAAACTATAAGAAATGATGTCACAAAAAAACAATCAGATTAGGTACTCCAGAAGATATACCAGGTAGTATCTTTGTCAAATGTTTGACTTTCGCCTTGTCCTAAAACAAGTAAGTAAAACAGAAGTATCTGGTTCTGTGGAAGTAATTATGTAACAAGTTGTAATATTTATTTCAGAAGGTTTGTCCTAGTCATGGTTGAAATTTTTTTCTGATATTCTTGATTTACCACAGTATTTATTAACAAAACTTTTTTTATCCCCTCATCCAACAGAGTTGGGGAGGGGATATAGCATCTCGCCCGTCCGTCCAAGTGTCTGTTCCTTCGTCCCACCTCAGGTTAAAGTTTGCGTTAAGGTTCATATCTCAGAAACTACATGTGGCACATTAATCATCTTTGCTTAGTGGATGCTTCTTGGAGAGTGATGCTGATTCAGATGATAATTGGGTCACTCTGACCTACATTTTATGCTTCAATGACTCGGGTTAAAGTTTGCATTGGGGTTCATATCTGAGAAACTACATGTGGCACATTAATCATCTTTGGTCAGTGGATGCGTCTTGGAGAGTGATGCTGCTTCAGATGATAATTGGGACACTCTGACCTACATTTTACACTTCAATGACTCAGGTTAAAGTTTGCGTTAAGGTTCATATCTGAGAAACTACATGTAGCACATCAGTCATCTTTGGTCAGTGGATGGTCTTGGAGAGTGATGCTGCTTCAGATGATAATTGGGTCACTCTGACCTACATTTTATGCTTCAATGACTCAGTTAAAGTTTGTGTTAAGGCTCATATCTGGGAAACTACATGTGGTACATCAATCATCTTTGGTCAGTGGATGCGTCCTAGAAAGTGATGCTGCTTTAGATGATAATTGGGTCACTCTGACCTACATTTTACACTTCAATGACTCAGGTTAAAGTTTGTGTTAAGGTGCATATCTGAGAAACTATATGTGGCACATAATCATCTTTGGTAAGTGGATGCGTCTTGGAGAGGAATGCACCTGTTGAGAATATTTTGAAATTTTAACTGAATTTGGAAATTTAATTGCTACAGGCGAGGGGATTAGCTGTTGTTTCCGACTGCTCCCATCTTGTTGTCCTTTTACCCAATTTCATACTTTTTAGTGACTAAGCACAAATTTGATTAGTAAGACTTTTCCTATTTATATAGCTGGTTATGTTAGTTAGTTGGTTTTGATGTATACACATAGCGCTGGAATATCAAAACTATAGAGGATCAAGTTCCGTTTTTCCAAGGGAAACATAAGTAATTTTTATTATATTTTGATTTTGAAATCTCAAGAAGTGATGTGTATTTTCCCTCTGATAATTTCATTTTTATACTCTATTCATAGATTGAATATTTCAAGTTCTTTTGAGAGTATATGATTACCCCACCGTAAAATGAAATGTACTTACTATATATCTTTTATTTAATATTTATTTTCAATGGTTAATGGGTGTGAATTAGAATACAATCCAATGTGAACAACGTAATCATTCAATAAAATATTTTTCAAAATTCAGAGCTAGTTTTACATTTTTACTGGTGGTTAGTACTTGTTAGGACCTAAATTGAGTTGTAGATATAGTTTTCACTGTCAGTCAGCATTTTTTTTTATCAAAGATTTGTTGGCTTGTTAGCATGAATTGGCAATTTAATGTCAATTTATTTAAACAATTTTCTGATTACTGGTAATATGCTTACATCTACATCCTCTTTGCTAATTCTTTGATTTTTATCTAAAAATTCATTCTTGGCTTGTATCTGTGGAAATGATTTAATATTTTGTCTGAAGTTTAGAAAATTTTTATTAAGCAATCTTTATAACTCTTTAAGTGTGTAACCTAAGTACAACATCTTTTGTCCACAAAAAGCATAAAGTTTGAGTTTCCAGCGTCACATGTTTCAGATGATCTTAAGATAACCTTGTCTTCATGGTTGAATGACATCATGAAATTTGTGAAATATTGTCATTTTAAAATCCTTTTCTGTAAGGCATGGATCCATTATATTTATTGTTTTGATGCGTCCATTTGCAAATCCACAAGGGTACTCTCCCTGTTTGCAAATACGTGACTATTAAGCAAAGCCAAATAAGTGTCAATTTTTTTGACTCGATGAATAGGAATTGTTTAATATTTTGTTCTCAAGCTTCAAAATAATGAGTTACATTGTTTGAGCGATTTTCTGGTGTATAGGGATAAACCACCTATCAAGTGTTTGCATTCTGATAAAGGGTCAGTATGAGCTATTGCAGTCAGTTGGTTCCCATGGTCAATTGTCTTTTCACATTTTCATCTTCTCCTCTGAAACCACAGAAGCAAATGCAACCAAACTTAACAGTAATGATGAATGGAAGGTCCTTTACAAAGATCGCTCATTTCTTTCCGATCCCATAAAAACATGCTTGCCAGAATGGAATGCAGTTTAACATTGGACCCTATTTTCATCTTCACCTCTGAAAGTGCTGAAGACAATTCATCCAAACTTAATAGGAATGATGTACTAAAGGTTTTTAACAAAGATTGCTCATTTCCTTCGGATCCAATTAAAAACATGGCCCCAAACATGAAACATAGTTTAAAATTGGACCATATGGGAAAATCACATTTTCATCTACTCTATTGAAACTGCCATAGTAAATTCAACTTTACAGCAATTAAGTACTAAAGGTGCTTTATTAAGATTGCTCATTTTTTTCCAATCCCATGAAAAACATGGCTGCCAGCACATCACAAAGTATAACATTGGACCGTATGGTAAAATCACTTTTTCATCTACTCCTCTGAACCTGCCATAGCAAATTCAACCAAACTTTACAGGTACGAAGTTCTTAAGGTGCTTTAAAAAGATCACTCATTTTGTTCCTATCCCATAAAATTATGGCCAACAGCACAGCACATAGTTTAATATTTGACCCTGTGGTAAAATCACTTTACAGGAATGATGTATGGAAGGGCCCTTACAAAGATTGCTCATTTCGATGCAATCCGATAAAAAACATGACTCCAATTGCCTAACTTACATTAACAAATGACCCTATGGGAAAAATAACATTTTCATCTTCTCCTCTGAAACCGCTGAAGCGAATTCCTCCAAACTTCACAGGAATTATGTCCTAAAGGTCCTTAACAAAAAATGCTCATTTTGTTCCAATCCCCCCAAAAAACGTGACCGTCAGCACAGAGCATACTTTAACATTGGACCCTATGGGAAATTGACATTCTCATCTTCTCCTTTGAAACCACTGAAGTAAATTCAACCAAACTTTACAGGGATGATGTATGGAAGGGCCTTTACAAAAATTGCATATTTCGATCCAATCCAATAAAAAACATGACCCCAACTTATAATTAACAAATGACCCTATGGGAAAAATCACATTTTTATCTCCCTTCTGAAACCGCAGAAGCAAATTCAAACAAACTTTACAGGAATTATCTACTAAAGGTCCTGAAGAAAAATTCCTCATTTTGTTCCATTCCCCCAAAAAACATGGCCACCAGCACAGAGCAAAGTTTATCTCCTCTGAAACCACTGAAGCTCATTTCGTTCGGATCTAATGAAAAACTTGGCTGCCAGCGCAGAGCTTAAGATTAACATGGAAACTTATGGGAAAAAATCACATTTCCATCTTTTCCTCTCACACCACTGAACATAATTAAACTAAACTTTACATGAATAACAAAATACCGAAGTAACTGTTAATGTATTTTCTGCATATGATGATGTACCAAAGGTCTTAGCTCATTTTGTTCCTATCCAGTGAAAAACATGGGTGTCAGCACGGAACATAGTTTAACATTAGACCCCTTGGGAAAATGACATTTTCATCTTCTCCTCTTACACCACTGAAGCAGATTGAACCAAACTTTACAGGAATTATGTACTTAAGCTCCTTAACAAAGATAGCTCATTATGTTCAGATATGATAAAAATAAAAGGCCCGCCAACACAGAACATAGTTAACATTGAACCTTAAGGGGAAAATCACATTTTAATCTTCTCTAAACCCAATGAAGCAAATTCAACCAAACTAAAGGGGAATGGACCGATTCAGAAATTCAACTTCCGTCCTCGTAAATGACGTTGCGCAAGCTCAGCGTACTCGTAAAATACGTTTTGACCAATCGAGAACGTTCATAACAATGACAATCCCATAATGCCGTTTCATTTCTGAATTTGGTCCATTATGTATGGAAAGTCCTTTACATGCATTGCTAATTTCTTTATGATCACATAAAAACATTGCCATCAGCACAGGACATAGTTTAGCATTAGAACTAAGGGAAAACCTTCTCCTCTGAAGCCACTGAAACAAATCCAACCAAACTTTACAGGAATGGTGTACAAAGATTGCTGATTCTGTTCAGGTCCAACAAAAAAAACATGGCCACCAGTGTGGAATTGTGTTTATTATTAGACACTAAGGGAAAAAATCACATCCTCATCATCTCCTCTGAAACTGCCGAAGCAAGTTGAACCAAACTTTACAGGAACGATGGACCAAAAGTCTGTAACTAAGATTGCTCATTTTGTTCTGATCTGACAAAAAAATGGCCGCCAGCGTGGAACTTCGGTTTACATCGGACACTATGTGAAAACCCCAATTTCCATCATCTCCTCTAAAACCGCTGATGCAAATTCATCCAAAGTTTACAGGAATGATGTACGGAAGGTGCTCTACAAAAATTGCTCATTTCATGGCGGCTAACACAGAACATAGTTTAACATTGGAGACTACGGAAAAATCACCCTTTTCATCATCTTCTCTGAAATTATTCAAGCAAATTTAACTGAACTGTATTGGGATGATGTATAGAAAGTCATTTGTAAAGATTACTCATTTCAATAGGATCAGTCTAAAAAACACGGATGTCAATTGAGAACATAGCTTAACATTAGACCCCATCGGTAAAAACATTATTTTTGGTCATGCATGGCATAGAAGCATTTTGTCCGGTGAGCAATACAGGCTCAGTCTCTGAGCCTCTAGTGATCTTTTCTGAAACGACTGAATCAAAATGAACCAAACTTCACAGAAATGATGTACTTAAGGTCCTCTTTACAAAGATTGCTCATTTTGTTCCGATATCACAAAAAAACATGGCAGCCAGTGCGGAAGTTGTGTTAAGCATTAGACACTATGGGAAAAATCACATCTTCACCATCTCCTCTGAAACTGCTGAAGCAAGTTAAACCAAACTTTACAGGAATGATGTACTAAAGGTCCTTAGCAAAGATTGCTCATTTTGTTCCAACTGGACAAAAACATGGCCAGAGTGTGGAACATAGTTTCAAATTGGACCATATGGGAAAATCGTATTTTCATCTTCTCCTCTGAGACTGCTCAAACAAATTTAATCAAACTTCACAGGAATGATGTACGGACGGTGCTTTGCAAAAATCGTGCATTAAATTTTGATCCGACAAAAACATTGAGGACAGCGGAGAACATAGTTTAACATTGGAGACTATGGGAAAATCAAACATCTTCTATTGGAGCAAATTTAACTAAACTGTGTTGAGATGATGTATAGAAGGTCCTTTGCAAAGTTAACTCATTTCAATAGGACAAAAAACACCTGTTACAATGGAGAATATAGCTAAGCATTATACCTCATTGGTAAGAGCATCATTTTTGGTCGTGCATGGAATAAACGTATTTTGTCAGGTGAGCGATATAGGCTCAGTCTCTGAGCCTCTACTTTCGTGTTCAGTATCACTTTGTGTGGAATCAAAACAGTCTTTGGCTGTTTCACTTTGTAAGCATCCGGAAATCTTGAGTCGTATATAAAAAACTGACAAGATGTTCAAGTTTTTCAGACCCATTTTTAACTCCCCTGAACCCAAAGGGTCAGTGTGAGCTATTGCCATCACTTGACCTCCTTCGTCCGTCTGTCCGTCAGTTAACTGTTCACATTGTCATCACTTCCTCTGAAATCAGTGAAGCAAATTCAACCAAACTACAGGAATGATGTATGGAAGGTCCTGCACGTAGATTGTTCATTTCATTCGGATCCGATAACAATCTTGACCTCATCTCGCAACTTTTAATTAACAAAGGACCCTATGGGAAAAACGTCATTTCCATCAACTCTTATAAAGCCACTGAAGCAAATTCAACCAAACTTTATAGAAATGATGTACTAAAAGTCCTTAACAAGGATTGCTCATGTCGTTCCTATCTGATAAAAACTTGCCCCCCAGCACAGAACTTATAATTAACATAGGACCCTTTGGGAAAACATCATTTTCATCAACTCCTCTGAAAACTACTGAAGCAAATTCAACCAAACTTAACATGATTGATGTATGGAAAGCCTTTTAAAAAGACAGTTCATTTTGTTATAATCCGTCGAAACGCATGGCAGTCAGCACGTTACTATGTTTACCAGTAACATAGGACTATACGGGAAAAACCTCATTTTCATCAACTCCTCTGAAACCCCTGAAGCAAATTCAACCAAAAGTTTCAGGAATGATATATGGAAAGTCCTTTACAAAGATTGCTCATTTTTGTTCCCATCCGTCAAAAAACACGGCAGTCAGCGCGAAACTTACATTTAACATTGGACCCTATGGGAACAATATCATTTTCATCAACTCCTCTGAAACCATTGAAGCAAATTCCACCAAACTTCAAAGGAATAATGTTTGAAAGGTCCTCTACAAAGATTGCTCATTTCGTGTTGATACGACAAGAAACATGGGCGCCAAATCTGAACTTGTATTTAAAACTGGACCCTATTGGGAAATCATCATTTTCATCAACTCCTCTGAAACCAGTGAAGCAAATTCGACCAAAATTTACAGTAATGATGTATGAAAAGACTTATTTTGTTCCAATTAAAAATATGACCTTCAGGGCGCAACATAGATTTATATTTTACCTTATGGGAAATTGATCATTTTCGTCATCTATCATGAAATTATTGAAACAAATTTAACCAAACTTAATTGCAATGATACTTGGAAGGTCTTGTAATAACATTGGTCATTTTGGTCGGATGTTACAAAAACATTGCCGAAAGCATGGAAGTAGTTATGAAAGGCCGATTCTGCCCCACTCATGCAGAATCCTACATAAAAATCCCCACCTCGAGGGCAAAATGCAAACGGACGGCATCCCTATTGATCATAGGGTAAATACGCGAAATACGACTTTCGTACACAATGGATTCGTTGAAATCTCCCAAGATGGGGGTGATGACTTTATCAGCAAAGATGCCTTCCAGGAAAAGGTGTAGGACCAGAATCAGGAAGCCCTCACATTGAAGGACTTGCCCAAAGGAGTAATCTATAAGATCTTGGAGGTGGTAGAAGTGGACGGAAAATTTGGCAAAAGCAAAATCCTCACTTTGAAAAATCGAGAAGGAGAAATCACCAGAGTGTGGGGTTGCCCCACGCTTAACAAAGAGAAGGGTCCCTTACAAGCAGCTTTCGTCCGAAGCACTGGATTCAAGCTGTGCAAGAAATCCAATCAGCACTACCTCTCCTACGATCTGGTGAGGAAGTAAAAAAAATACCAGTGGGCTAGGGGTAAGAACGCAAAATTTCCCAATCCAAAACGGATTGGGAAATTTTTTTTGGTCACTTGGCACTTTGATCTTGAGGGTTCGGGAATGAGCGGGGAGCGAGGCGTAGCCGAGCGAGGCGCGATTGGAAGAACCCTCCCTACGGCGCATGCGCATTCAATTCTTCACTAATGTGGACAGAAGGTCGACGAAGCTGATCCTTCTCATCGTAATAATTTTTCAGGCAGACTGCATGATCTTCACCTGCCAGCTGGGACCTATAGGTTTTAGCTAATCGCACGGTATCTCGATGCTTCTTTTTCTTGGCAAGTCGGCGTGAGATCAAGGACAGGACCATATTTCCCGTAGCACATAGGCAGGCGAGGGAGCCCAGGGGAATGGATGCCACAGCACCCACAGCGGTCAGCAGACCCCATCGCGCCACCTGTCAGCAATAGACTACCCACGGAACACGCGCCCTTGGCAAAGGAGACGACCTTATCCAATCGGGTATAGATCTTCAACGCATGCTCATGTCTCTGGATATCTGTTCCAGGCATTCGATATGACTGGCATCCACTTCGTCCATTTATCTAGGGGCCCTAGAGAAGCATACCTAGCAGGGGGATACTCTTGAAGGGGCTATTGGGGCCAAGGATCAATCCACTACCATCGTAGAGCCGACTTCCACTCTTCAAGTACAGTCCATCACCGTAAGTATTGGGCAAAGTACCTGGGGTTTCACGCAGCATACTTTCCCACCCTTCTTGAGATATAATCCAGATCCCACGGCTTTTTGGATGGCTGCACTACCCAAACCGCTCAAAACACTCACACCCAAAGCAGGCAGCACGGTTTTGGCTAGCATAAGTAGCGCAGCAGAGGCGAGACCTGCAAGCATGGGGAGAAATCCACCCTCCTTTACGTTATGCCTCACCTGCTTCGGACTCATCCTCAAGACCATACCACCCTTACCACTCTGCAAGAGCTTGGTGATGCGCTGGATCTGCCGTTGAGTGAGGAACATCTTTTGCCCACCAGATAGGTTGGCATGCAGCAATTGGACGCTCACGGGGCAACCCTTCTTTGCTGCACGCTGAATCTTCTCTGCCTGACCCTTCGTCAAGTTGAGACCGTGCTCTTGATAATCATTTTATTTATACCTCACGCAGATGAAAGCGGATGGTGAGATGCTCTCCTCACAGATCGATGGGGCTACCGTCTTGATCGGTCAGGTAGGTTTGCATCTGATTGATGGTCTTCAGGGTCATGGGTAAGTAGATCAGATTCTTAGGGATCGAATCCAAGCACTGTATTCAGACTATTGGGCACATCGAAATCCACTTGGTAGCTTCTGGCGAGGGTGAGCGTTGCTCTCAGAGTCGCGCGGTTGGCATCGAGAAGGATCTTAGCCTTGTGTTTGCTGAGTCGTACTTGCCGCTGGATCTCCTCATTGATATAGTCGATGCCATAGGAGCCGGTGCTCAGGGCGATGGGAAACCAGTGGGCAGCTTCGTCTGGGGAGTAGCGGAAGGAAATATTTCCAGCATGGATATTAGGGATGGAGTAGTACGTCTCCAGATTCACGAGGGCCATCTCGTAAGATTTCTCCTCGTGCAGTCGGAGTTGAAGCGGGTCAAAATCTGACTATCGTCCCCGGAGACGATGAAGGAGAACCCATGCTTGGGTTCGGTATTGGTGGCGATTTTTCGCAAAAGTAAATCGTCCATTTATTTACAGGTGGTGACGTAGAAAGCGGATATCAGTCTCTGCTTCCAGTCTTCCAGGCCGTCGTAGTGCTTCTGGAGGTTTTTGGCTTTCACCAGTATGACTATTGCAAACAGTAGCTCAATATGAATTTTGTCCATATTTTTTCATATTTGTCCATTTATTTACTGCAGAGCTCAGCTTAAGAAGACGACACTCATTTTCTGGCCATCGGATTCGAATTGGAGGATGCGATCGGAGATGACCAAGGCGTAGGCTTGGGTATTGGCGGCGACGTTCTGGTCGAATCTGACCTTGATATAGACGTCGATCGTTGAGTTCTTGAGGCGCTCGCTCTGCTTGGGGACGTCGAATACGAAAAGGGGATGGAGATCCGTAAAGTCGACGGGGGTGATGCCCGGATTGCTCACCAGGTGATCCATGTTGAAGAATTTCCCGCGGAAATCGGCGGCCTCCTTATACAGCCTGGAGACCTTCTGATTCGTGAAGGAGGCACGATGGCCCACGGCAGGATATCTCTGGGAATTCAAGGTGACCCAGATACCATTCACGCGGCAATGGTCGAAGATGGCGGGGTTGGCTTCTTGATCGTTACTCTTTTCGGTCTGGAAGGCGACGATCACCAATCGGGGACTTTCGGGGCTGCTTCGGGCTGAAAGGCGGCAGTTGAATTCACGGCTTTCGGGGACACCGATCGAATCGCACTGCCTCATGCGGAAGCCAATATCTAGCTTCACCTTACTCTCGATGGTCTTGTAGAGCCGCAGCTTCTGCTCGTCGGAAGGCATCACGTGGGGAATGAACCATGAGAGATTATCCGAGGCTTTGACAAGAGTGAGCTCATGCTTGAATCCGTAGACCAGCTTTTCGTAGTCCTGGGCAAAGCCGAAGATATGCTTCAAGGGGATGGTGAAGGAGAAGGTCCCCTTATTGGCGGGCTTGGCGATGACGTAGGCCTTGCGCGCGGCAAATCCCAGATTCTCGGCGGCGGCCTCTGCAGAGGTATCCTTGACCCATAATTGGTTGAGGCCTTGGGACTTGGAGTAATCGTCTGGATACGTGAGTAGACCCATCATGGTGGTGGCGACCCC
>MJUU01050702.1:11743-39257 GCA_002080025.1 Modiolus philippinarum | reverse complement strand
TAGAGGTTATTGGCGTCGAGGTAGGTGAGATGCTTGGTGGGCTGAGAGGCGTCGTAGTCGGTCATGTAGGGATTATTAGCCTTGCCGTAGCGGTGGGAGATCATGGCGACTCCTCCCCTGGTCGCCTGCTCGAACATTAGCAGCATATCTGGATCGGAAAGAAGCTCCAATCTTTGCCCAGTGGTTTTGAGGGCGGCTACGTAGGACAATCCGGGTGATGTGAAGTAGTTGGCGGGATCCAGCCCATAGTGAATCTGGCAGATATCCCTGAAATTCTCGTAGATATCCGCCAGAAGCAAGACGTCGGTTTCTAGGTAAAGATCATGGTAGTCACGTAGGGTCTTGCACTCGAAGGTCTCCCAGACCCTATGAGCGTGCGCGTAGTCCTCGTCGCTGATGCCCTCCTCGGAGAGTGTGCGGTAGAGGGCTTCCTTGGGTGGGAGCTTAGTCTCTTCCAGCTTAGCCTCCCCATCCATATAATCGTAGGGAAATACCCCCTTACTGATCACCAGCTCGTGGTGATCGTCAAATCTTGCTTTCACGGTCTTGAATTGGTCGGGGGTGAGGTTCTTGGCTAGCTTATCCAGCGAGCCGAGTAAGAAGCGCATCGAATCGACAAATCTCATTTCCAGATCTCCCACCTTCTTGGAAAAGCTGATATATTTCTCATTGGTATTTGGGATGCAATCGATCTTACCCTCAGTGAATCCAAGCTCCTTGACGAAGATGTGGGAATCATACCCACTCAAGTTGTGGAAGAGGATGGGGACGTGCTTCGGGAGCTGGAAGTCCAGATTGCAGTCGTTGTGTGCTGCACCGCGATATTTCCCGGTAAGATGGTCGTGGTCCCGAACCTTATCTAATCCCAATTCATCCCCGCAAATGTGGCAGTGCGCGCTTTCTTCGAAGCTCTCCTTGTCCTCGTCAGTCATCACCGTGGGCTTATTCTCCTTGTATATCTTACCGATGGCCCGCACTTCCTCCTCCATACACTCCACGAACTTCTTGGCCGCATCCTCCCCGCAGTAGACGACTGGTGCCATGTAATCACCATGAGCGTACTTCACGTAATAGCAGAAGCCCGATTGTCGCTGAAGCTGGTAGGCCTTCGTGTAGGAGTGTGATGGATCCGGCTGGCAGGTGCTGAGCTTCTCCGTGAAGCACTCAAAGTCCGCATAGATGACGAATGGAGCTCTCATCATCTTTTTGTGGTTATGGAAGGCTATGGCGGTCCCTTCTTCCGGCATCTCGATCCTGACCGCATCCTTCTGGCTGCAATATTCCATATGCTCGTCCAAGATATCTTGCCTGGAAAAGTGGGAGAGGCATCTGCGGCAGAAGAAAAGCTCATGACCGTGCTCCGTCACCTGGGAGCTCAGAAGTCGAGAGAGGCTCTTGATCCAGCAGTAATGCTGCTTGCCTTCGCGAGTCAGGAAGAGGAGATCTACGTGGGTGGAGCCCGTATTCTTGAATATCTTCATGAGGTAGATCTGAAGATCCTCTTCCTCATCTTCACCCTTCTTTACACCATCAAAGCCATAGACGTTGACGTTGATGGTGGGATTCTGCCTCTCGAACTTATCGATCGCCTTGAGCGGGACTGGAAAGTTGAGCTCTTTCTCCCATGGTTTGTACTGTGTCACTCGGTTGGTATGCTTACGATCCACCTCAGTATTGTGAAGCGCTGATAGGACTGCCCACTGGAAGCAGCGATCATCCTCATTCCTCACATTGATGATAGCTTTCTTCTGATTCAGCTTCTGTGGGAGTGGTTTGAATTGGTTGGGGTGGATTTCTAGCTTCACGACGTGCCCGAACGTCCATCCGCTCCCTTCACGCATGCACTTGGCCATATTTTCCTTGATCTTCTCCATCATGAAGGCAATCTCCAAATCGAGGTAGGATGACTGGGTGAGGGTAGCAAGAGCTGATCGGAAGTAAGGGGTGATGTAGGTATTTTCTCCGGTCGCGGGATTGGTCTTCACCATCTCTGCTAGAAGCACTAAGTGGACCTTCAATCCCTTCTTTTGGGCGAGAGCATCTGAGATGGTAGTGGAGATTGTGCTCCGACTTACTTTGAGATATGTGGTCACGTTATGCGACTTTACGGGTTCAATGACGACCGTGTCAAATACGCCATTCAGCACTTGACGCCTATCGGTGACCTTGATCTCATCCTCGACTGGGGCATTTCTGATATCTTCATCGACCAGCTGAATGAGATCCTCTCTCTTGAGCCGGGAGAACTTGGTGAGGCCGCGATTCTTGGCGAGTGCTTTCAGCTGCTTCTTGCTGAAGACTTCCTTACGGGTAAATTTACGTGTGGTTTTCTCCATATGGCAGAATCAGGGGTACTTTACTAATTTGCTTAGCGGCCATCTTGTATCTCTTGCTTGTCGGCCATGTTTAGTTGAAATGCATAGGGGAGATATTGAAATTTTGCAAAATTATCTAATAATACACTTCAGAACATATTTGTCCGCATCTAGCAAGATTCTACACATTATTTACGTCTATTCTATACATAAATACTTATCTGTAATTATGAAAATTTCCGGCCAATTAAGTTTGAATTTCGAAGCGGGATCATGACATTTTGACTGTAGAAGCCATTGTAAAACTGCCGAGTAAGCTATCTTTGATAGAAAAATACACATCAAAGATATATATGTAGCAAATTTGTTCGCATATGACTGTGAAATATAACTCGCATAGATTTATAAACAGTTGTCCCTTTTTAACTTACTCAAGAGAATTCGCGGCCAAATTAAATTGAAAATGTGTAATGTATATCTTACCGATACGGGAAAACCCTCTACAGACTGGTTTTAACCACAACTCTATGTTTTAAAATTCCCACAACAAAAACTTTTCATTACGGAAGATAGCATTAATACAGTACTTTTAGAAAAAAGACGGGGGTAGTATGAAAATAATACGGAACACTGAGATGTACTTTAATAAAGGGAAGTAATTCACCCAAAGGGGCGTGGTCACGTGATTTTATCTCATGAATAAAATACCCCCGATTCTGCCTTATGCCTCGATGAGCTTCACCAAGGCCTCCTTACTTTTCCTGCTGACCCCCCTTTAGCTATTTGACGGAGGGTCTTCATGGTCTCTTCAACCACCATCTTACCCTCGACGGGGATGGTTTCCTCTTCTTCCGTCTCCCGTGGTTGCCTATTATGTCTCCAGCAGAGACCATCCTTCCCGGGCTTGCTCTTGCAGAAATGCCCCTTCTTCCTCTTGAGTGGGTAGTCGCAGGTGGTCTTCTGCTCCCCTGATTGCTCAAATCGCTGGACTTGCTCCACCCCACAATTTTGACACTGCTGGGTGTGCTCATCCATCTGCACCAGGTTGGTGGCATTGCAGCACTGATGCTGCTTTTGGGGGGTGGGGNCTCCAGAAAGAAATCCTGGAACCGATCCATCTTATTTCTTTCGGATGTCATATCTTTATTTATATCAATCTGTGACATCCTTCCCTTTAAGGTGTCCTGATCCCCACTTTCCTGTGGGACGACTTGTCTACTAGCGAATACATATGCCATTCTCGTATTTACCCTATGATCAATAGGGATGCCGTCCGTTTGCATTTTGCCCTCGAGGTGGGGATTTTTATGCAGGATTCTGCATGAGTGGGGCAGAATCGGCCTTTCATAGCTACTCATGGAACATAGTTTAACGTTGGACCTTAAGGAAAATCTCTGAAACCACTGAAGCCATTTCAACCAAACTTAAGCTTAACATTATATCCTAAAAGAAAAATAAAACATCATTTTTGGTCATTAGCTTGTGGCTTATAATAGCAGCATTTTGTCAGGTGAGCGATTCAGGCTCAGTCGTCTTTTCCTTCGCGCTGCTTGGCCTATATATATTATTTGGCTGTAAATCATGTTGTACAGTTTATTTGGAGCCTATTAATGCTTCTGTGGTGATTGAATCATAACATTCTTCTGTCCTTGTATTGAGTTTCGTTGAAATTTAAGCTTCCGTCTGAATTAGTATAAAGGTCATCTGTTTTCCTCTGTAGATCATCTGTATTAAAGACAGTATAAATGCCCTTTATCATTGATGTTTATATCCAACTGATTCCCTGTTGTTTTGCTCTTTTGTTAATATGTTCTAATAACCTTGGGGTAGCTATCAAAGTTAATGATCTATGAATTTTGTTATCCATTATTAATTCTATTATCTTTTAAAATTTTGTCAGTGTACTCTGATCTACTCTTCATTTGGTCTTAACCCCCTCTGGTTTCATCTCAAGTACTCCTAAATATCAAAAATAGTATTTTTCCGAAAATTTTGTCTAAGTAATGATCAGCAATGTCTTTGAAAGTTGAACTAAAGTACAGTCCTTGACCCAAATCTTCAGCCTCTGCATTATTTATCTTGCAAAAGAAGTCTTAGAATTTTTCTGTTGTAACCTTGCCCTCTGCTTTCAACCTCATGTCGTGACTTTAGCAGTCCCCAATGATTTATTGTTCTAGAGACATTTCATCCCACACTTGTATTTGGAAGAATTATGGACCTGGACACTCGGAGAGTACAATTTTCGACTGACTTGTTTACATACGACTTTAAATAGATGTAGCACTTCGTCGTCTCATCTTACCAGACTATTCCTGCCTATAATTTTACCTTATAGACATATCATTTTTCACATGTTATCTTTTTATTTCCGTACATTGCAGCTGTCTCACGTCCTTGTTTTGTTTTTGTTTTTATCTGTTACCGTTTTTGCCATGTCTTTGGACTTCGATTTTTGTAGTCGTCGCTTCCCTTGTTCCTTCGGTATTCAACTGCCGTTGTCACATGAGGAGTGATGTTCACACTATCTACGTATCCCTGTCTCATTCCTTATGGATTCCGAATTGTATCTGATACATATTATCAGACTTTAATATCACATGTATCACTATACTACCTTTTTGCGAGACATAGCAATCATAGATTCCGTCGTCGTCGTCGTCGGCTTCACCATTTGGTTAATCCAAATGTTAAACTTTTTTGAACTTCAATATCTCTCTGAAATCCCGCTCAATATCGATGAAATCTTGACACAATAATCAGTACAACTTCATTATTGACTCCAAAGTTCCAATTTTTCCGTTTTTTGCGTTAGTTGGACCATGGTTGGACTTAGTTTTTCTTTTTCAATCAATTTTGTTTTTGTCCCATATCTTAGCACCTACATGCCATAGACATGTGATGATTTCTTTAGTAGTAAGCAACATCCATACCTGAATTATGTCACCTTGACCTATGTTTTCCGCTTCAGTGAATTTGGCTAAAATTTCACTTTTGGTCCATATATCAACAATGTTTAAACAAAATCGGAACTAAAGAAATTTAGTTTTGATGTAGAATTGTTGCATATTGTTTATAGGTGGACAATAATCTTTAGGAATTTTACTCCGGTTCAAACTTTGGTAAATTTCCTGAATTGTCCAAGACTAACAAATATGTTTGCAATTTTTCATACTAAATATAATTATGAAAACTAAGAATAAAAAAATATGGTTTCAGTTTTGGCAAATTTCCTGCAACTCTCAAAGACAAACATTTTTGGGGAACTCTGGTTTTCAACCATGCTTTTTGAATGATTTTTTTTTCAAAGGTTAGATTACAAAAACTTTTGATTCCAATTTTGGTAAATTTCTACAAACCCTGAAAGACAAGCAATTTTGGGGAATTCTTGTTAGCAACAATCCTTTCGTAAAATATTTTTGAATGAATTTAATGAAAACAAAAATTTTCAATGCTTAGAATTAAAAATTATTATTCCAATTGTGGTAAATTTTCTGATACTCTCAAAGACAAGCAATTTTTTTCGGAATTCTTGTTAACAACCATGCTTTATGAATGAATTTAAGTCAAAGATTATAGGCCAACGTATAATGATAGTGGAGAACCTTTTTGAATTATTGTAACGTTTGTTTTATCTTTTGTGGGAGGATCTACACTTTTTGTCATCTATTGAATCTGGTTATAAATGTATAAGTAAGGCTGATGATCTGCCAGATAATTACTCCGCATATCACGGAAAGGGGGGTGTGGCGATTATGTATAAAACTTCAATACAGTTTTCAGTTGGGGAAATAAGTGATATCAATTCCAATAGAATTGTAGATTTGGAATTTAAAAGACCAGGGAATAGTCCTATTTATGTTTTGGTATTTATTTGCCATCAGATGAATCCATTGTAAATTACAAAAATGAGATTAGCATCTTGGATGAATTGGTAATGTATTGCAATGAGTATGGTGAAGTCGTCATTGCAGGGGATTTAAATGCCAGCTGCCTAGCTAGAGACCATGATAAATGCAATAAGTTCAAATCTGTGGGACTGATTAAATTTGTTAATAGAAATAATTTGTTATTTCCTGGTGGTAGCATACCTTATAAGGGTTCCGAGTATACTTTCATTAACAAACAAACAATGTTGGACTATTGTTTAATAAGTGAAGGAATAGGGAATCAGTTGAATTCTTATGAAATCCTTGAAGAGGGGTCATTAAGTCTCACGTCTGACCACTTACCGTTAGTAATAGAGTTGGCCTTGGTTTCGAACCCTCATATCATTTTGAAATATGATTAAAATTTCCTGCGTGGCATAAGAGTACTGATGACCAACTTGTTGAGTACGAACGGTTTCTAAACGAACATTTAGAACAAATTTTAATGAAAATGTTGACGGACAATATCGATATAGACTGTATTTTGTCAGAATTGGTTGACATCTTACATTTGGCGGCAAATAAAGCAATTCCGAAATGTGGTTTTAACCCTTTTACAAAACCCTATTGGACTTCTGAGGTTAAACAAGCACATCAAAATGAACGTTTCATGCGTAGACAATGGATAAATGACGGAAACCCCAGAGGTATGATGTACGAGTCGTATAAAAAATACAAAACGGCGAAGCGTGAATTTAGAAATATACAGCAAGCTGCTTATGAACAGTACATGGAGCAATGCTACAAAGATTTGAACGAGGCTTCCGAATGCGACTTGCGACTCTTTTGGAAGCTTGTCAAACGTCATACTAAGTCCGTGTCAAAGATATATGCGGAAATAAGACATAACGGTGACGTGTGTAGTACTCCTTAAACTGTAGCAGAAGCATTTAAAACTTTATACGGTAGATGGCGCGAACATATTTGATGATTCATTTAAACGCGTAGTTGAAAATGTCTACGATAATTATCTCGAGAGTCGTATGGGAACTATCGAAACCTTATCAGGTGGCGATATTCAATGCGAAGAAATTCAGAGTGTAGTTAAAAACTTAAAACGGAGAAAAGCCGGTGGTTTCGATAAAATTCAGAACGAACATGTAATTTATGGTGGTAACAAATTAATTCAATGCCTGTCTGTTCTGTTCATTTTAATAATAAGGACTGGGCGTATACCCAAAGATTGGAAATCCGGTATATTAATTCCGCTTTATAAAGGTCACAATAAATCTAAGACGTCTACCGATAGTTATAGACCTATAACTCTTCTGCCATGTATTTCTAAAATATTTGAAAATATAGTCAAGTCCCGTCTATTAAATGTTTTACAAAGCGATTTTCCTAACTCCTAACAACAGGGATTCCAAAAGAATTTTTACTGCATCTTTTAATTTGCAAGAGACTTTATTTCATAATATTGAGATGGGTAGTAAGATGTATGTTGCCTTCCTTGATAGTAAAAAGGCTTTCGATACGGTATGGCGCAAAGGTTTAATGTTTAAGTTGTTAAATCTTGGGGTTCGTAATAAATTGTGGTTAATTATTAATGATCTGCATGTCGACACTAAAAACGCAATAGTTGTTAATCAGTGTGAATCCAACTTTTTCCCTGTTAAGGAAGGGGTACGTCAAGGCAGCGTTCTGTCTGGTGTACTTTATCTTGTTTTTATTAATGAATTGTTGTGTGAACTTGAATTATGTTGTAAAAATACAGGTATTTTCGGACTAACTTGTTGTAGTCCTGCTCTTGCAGACGACATATCATGTATTGCTACATCTCCCCAATCTCTTCAAAAAATGCTTGATATTTGTTACAAATACTCTCGTAAGTGGCGGTTCTGTTATAATGCCAGTAAATCGTCTGTATTACGTTTTTCAATGGGTGTTCGAGAAGGGAGGATTGAATATTGAATACGATTGGCGATTAGGAGATGAAATAATACCCGTCGATGAATCGTATATGCATTTAGGTATTGAACTTAACTCGCATTTCAAATGTAAGGACAGAACATTTAATGCATGCAGGAAAGGCAAGAAATCGTTTTTGCTATGAAAGGAGTTATAACTAGAACTACAAATCCTCTGGTATTAATTAAACTTTATAGAACAGTTATTTTGCCAAGTGTTTTGTATGGCTGCGAATTATGGTCCAACTTACGTTGTAATGATTTTTCCTGGTTGAATTGTTTTCAACATTACATTATTAAGTATATATTAGATTTAAAAATTTCAACAAGATCGGACATGTGCGAGGGTATTGTCGGTGTTTTACCAATTCAGAGTGCAATTTATATAAAAAAACTATATTTTCTACAAAAACTGTGCGCATTAGATCATTCATGCATTACAAAGAAAATATTTTTATTTCGTCTTTTTTCCTACCTACAGCTAGGACCCCAAAAGAAAACAGTATGGATTTATTCCTGACATTTTAGTCATACTAAACACGTATAATCTTTTTGATTATATTTATGAATATGTACAGGAGGGATACTTCCCTCAAAAGTTTCAGTGGAAATCTATTGTTAGAACTGCAGTGTACCGATTTCATTCAGAGCAGTGGTTAAACAGAACGTCTTCCGACACCGATTTCAGACGCTTCCGTTCAGTACACAATTCAGTTTCAATTCCCAGATTTTTGCGGTTCTGTCACTCATTTAGAGAAATTAGACAGTCACTTTTTATCATAAAGTTGATGACTAGTATTCCGAATAAGTCTGTAGGGTTTTGTAATTTTTGCGATAAAGATTTCTCTGACGTTTTTGTCCATGCAGTTTGTGATTGTGTGATTAATTTTCATCTCCGAGAAGTTTTGTGGAACTTAATTATAGAAAACTTTGAACTTCAACTGTATAGTGAGCTGAGTGAATGCGATTCGGAAATATTATACCAAATCTTATTAGGACGTGTACCGAACACCGAATTCAATGATGAAGAATCGCCTGTGTCATACTCACATTATCCGTAGTATTGCTGTTTTCAATCGGGCTAGTTGTTCCAATACATGATATGTACCTGTCTATTTTGTAGAGACATTATGTTATTTTTTTTTTCTTTATTCTTACATTTGATTGAATTATGTATTGCAATAAGTATGTTTTATGATATATCTGTACATATTACTTTAATTATTGAAATTGTTTGCATTATATAAAATGTTCATATGTAATCACTATATGAGGAAATAAAGATGATGAATGAATGAATGAATGAATGGGTTTCAACCAAGCTTTTTGAATGATTTTTTTTTTCAAAGGTTAGATTACAAAAACTTTTGATTCCAATTTTGGTAAATTTCTACAAACCCTGAAAGACAAGCAATTTTGGGGAATTCTTGTTAGCAACAATCCTTTCGTAAAATATTTTTGAATGAATTTAATGAAAACAAAAATTTTCAATGCTTAGAATTAAAAATTATTATTCCAATTGTGGTAAATTTTCTTATACTCTCAAAGACAAGCAATTTTTTGGGAAACTCTTGTTAACAACCATGCTTTATGAATGAATTTAAGTCAAAGATTATAGGCCAACGTATAATGATAGTGGAGAACCTTTTTGAATTATTGTAACGTTTGTTTTATCTTTTGTGGGAGGATCTACGTTCATGTCAAAGGATTCGCCAAAATGTCCGATCCTCATCTGTTTTTGAAATGTCCAGATTTTCTATCTTTGTTTACGTTTGTCTTTTTTTATTCCTGTGTAGTGCCCTAGCAGATTGTGGTATGTAATTGTAATTTTCGGCCATTGTAGATGTTTCCTCTTATCCACTTTTTTATATTTACAAATTTTATGAGCATCTATCAAGTTGGGTTGTTTCTTCTTTAACAATGTCTTACCTCTAATTTTATTTTTACCACTGCTATTATTGAACTGTCTATATATAAGTATTACCGTGCTTATCCAAAATGCTTTTTGTCTCGCCCGCGACGAAAGTCGCAGAAAGCGAGACATAGGTGTGCAAAGTATAACGACGGCGGCGGCGACGGCGTTAACTTTTACTAAATACAGGATATTTTGAAAACCCTTTGATGTAGGAACATCATATTTGGTCCAGTGGTAGAACTAATCAAGTGCTACGTGAAGGACATAAAATTATGTGACCTTGGCCTCAACTGCACGGTCCAGTGACCACGTTAAGTTTCTCTGCTTAAGTCCATTTCTCAATAACTAGAAGGGGTTGGTATGTAGGTTGGTCTTAGGTAGTACATGTCAATCTGGCAGGTAACTTTTGTCCTTGACCTCAATTTTACGGTCTAGTGGCCACGTTAAGTTTTTCTGCTTACGTCCATTTCGCAATAACTAGAAGTGGTAGGTTGATAATATTTGGTATGAAGGTTGGTCTTGGATAGTACATGTCAGTCTGGTAGGTAACTTTTGTCCTTGACCTCAAATTTACGGTTGAGTGGCCACATTAAGTTTTTCTGCTTAAGTCCATTTCTCAATAACTACAAGTGGTAGGTTGATAATATTTGGTATATAGGTTGGTTTTGGGTAGTACATGTCAGTCTGGCAGGTAACTTTTGCCCTTGACCTCAATTTCACGGCTGAGTGGCAAGGTTAAGTTTTTCTGCGCAAGTCCATTTCTCAATAACTACAAGTGGTAGGTTGATAATATTTGGTATGTAGGTTGGTCTTGGGAAGTACATGTCAGTCTGGCAGGTAACTTTTGTCCTTGACCTCAATTTCACGGTTGAGTGACCATGTTCAGTTTTCCTGCTTAAGTCCATTTCTCAATAACTACAAGTAGTAGGTTGATAATATTTGGTATATAGGTTAGTCTTGGGTAGTACATGTCAGTCTGGCAGGTGACTTTTGCCCTTGACCTCAATTTCATGGTTGAGTGGCCGCGTTAAGTTTTTCTGCTCAAGTCCATTTCTCAATAACTAGAAGGGGTAGGTTGATAATTTTTCGTATGTAGGTTGGTCTTGGGTAGACCATGTCAGTCTTACATGTAACTTTTGTCCTTGACCTCAATTTTACGGTTGAGTGGCCGCGTTAAGTTTTTCTGCTTAAGTTCATTTCTCAATAACTACAAGTGGTAGGTTGATAATATTTGTAATGTAGGTTCGTCTTGGGTAGTACATGTCAGTCTGGCATGTAACTTTTGTCCTTGACCTCAATTTCACGGTCTAGTGAACATGTTAGTTTCTCATTATCTCTTAGTGGTAGCTAGTCAATGATATTTTGTATGTTGGTTGGTCTTGGACAGTGTTTGACAGTCTACCATATGACTAATGCATGTGACCTTAATTTCACAGTCTAGTGACCATGTTCAATTTTCTGATAAGTTCATTTAGATTTCACATCAATTTAGAGGTGAAGCAAGGACGGGCGAGACAACTTTAAGGGTCCTCACTTGTTACTCTTTCCATTGCTATTGTGCTTCCAATCAACCAAATTGGTAATACAACTGGATTGAAAGAAGTAAAAGATTGCTGAACCAATCTTACAATATATACAAATGCATTGATGCAATCAAGTTGTAAAATTGGTTTGGCATTATATCGCTAGAAAATGTAAATGCCGTACATCTTCCGGTGTTAGCATGACAAATCTGTTGATATTTACATTAAAAAGTGTCCACATCTACGATTTGTTGACCTGTTTTGTCCACATCTTCGACTTTGACTTGTAAGCTATATACCTAGTGATAACTCTTTTCGTATGAAGGGAAATTCTTATCTTTACTTTTTCAAATATTCTACGTACAAATATTCCTGTGGTGAGTATCTAGTTTTCAAAATGCTTAACCAGTTGTACAATTTAATTGCATAAACTTTTCCACAAATTTTACAGATTGATAGCAAAAATTGAGATGTAAAGGCTGTAAGACTGGTTCACTTCAGCAATGTAATTCCTCCATCTTTCATTCCAATTGAGTTACCGATTTCATAGATGGGTAGCAATACCAACTGCAAGAGTTAAAAGCATTTTGTATAAGCAAGTAATATTTTGTTGTTCTATATGTATCAACTTGTTCTCTTTCTGACTGCGGCGTTGTTTTTTTTATACCGCGGCAAGAGACTATTATCCGTCGATTCTTGCGCCTGTATTATGCCAGACGATTTTGCACGCCTATACATAAAAAAGATGTGCTTATGAATAGGATTTTGATTTGTGAAAAAAATGCGTTGTTTAAATTATTCATTTTTGTGATTTTCCTAGAGAGTTAAAAGTTAATCCATACACAGTTTTAATGGCAGAAAAGTTTTAATTTTCAGATCATTTAAATACCTATATTGAAGATATGTATGTGGGAAGAATTCTTATTTTGGTATATCCTTTTCTTCAAAATTTGCGTGATTGAACGTAGTCATATATAATTCTGGTGAATTAGTAATACAAGGTACATACATGTAGTTTTTCCCGCAACTGATACATCTTTTAAGTTCGCCTCAACGAAGTTGAGGGGGACTATTGGAGTACCCCCGGCGTCCTCGTCCACGTCCGCGTCTACGTCCGCGTCCGCATTTGGGCATATATCTTTGCAACTATGCATGGTAGGGTCATCAAACTTTGTATGCAGGTGCATCTTGGGCTATCTCACAGCCTCCAAGAAAATTGGGTATCCGTCCTATATTTTCCGCTTGAACGACTAACATTCAAGTTTACGTCCGAGTTCAGATCTCAGTCACTATACATGGTATTATCATGCAACCTTGCACATGCATGCATCTCTGATGGAAGGTCAGCATCCAGGCAAAATTAGGTCACTTTGACCTATATTTTACGCTTGATTGATTTACATTCAAGTTTTCGGACGAGTTCAGATCTCAGTCACTACACATGGTAGGATCATGTAACCTTGCATATGCATACATCTCTGATGGTTGGTCAGCATCCAGGCAAAATTAGGACACCTTGACCTTTATTTTATGCTTGATTGATTTACATTCAAGTTTTAGGACGAAATCAGATCTTAGTCACTATACATGGTACAATCATGTAACCTGGCATATGCATATAACTCTGATGGTAGATCAGTATCCAGACAAAATTAGGTCACTTTGACCTATATTTTCCGCTTGATTGATTAACATCCAAGTTTTTGGACAAGTTCAGATCTCAGTCACTTTACATGGTATGATCATGTAACCTTGCATAGGCATGCATCCCTAGTTTACAAAAGGAGTCTCTCTACGATTTTAAATCCTGAGAGTGGGATAGAAGTGGAAAGAGGAGGTTACATTTGTACTACCTATATCACACATGTATATAACTGTAACTTTTTGAGATTGGGTCACTTCTTCAACTACTTTTATTTTATAGAATATTACTATTTCAAGGACATAATATGCTAAATTTAGTTAACTGACGACACTGTAGTTGATATTGATCAGCATATCTTCGAAGTCAAACACATTGCAATTTCATGTATTCACTCTATTCTAATGCAAATAGGAACAACAAAATAATACGGAAAAAGCATTTCGAAAATTAAAAATAGTATTTCTTTTCAATTCAATTCATGTTACATCCCTCCTTTCTTTTCCTTCCCGGGCAATATGTCACAAAATACATAAACAAACACTCAAAAAGTCTTGATAGATGCGCATAGATGAAAAGGGAGGAAAAGGGGGGGGGGTGCAATTTTTCAATTCTTGTCATTTGAATTAATTACTGAAATTAAAATGCCAAGATTTAGGTTTGAAAGGAAAAATTACTGTAAGTTGTGATAATTTTTTAAATCACCTTATGCAGAGAATTAATATGCGGAGCGGAAAGAAAATGGACTTGGCCGGAATGGGGAAAGAAGGGAGTACCAATGAAAAACCACAGTAGGGGAGTAACAGATCATGACATTGTCACATGTTTGCGTTCCAATATTAATCAAGATGATGTTAATTAACGTTTCATGACAATACTTATTACTCAAATGACGGCATATATCACACACATACCCTTTCTCTCCTCGATTTCGTTGTTTTTCGCTTCCCGTACAAGTAACAACAAACGTGTATTTTGCAGGGCGTCATTTAAATTTCATTTTCTGAATTGTTTACGTATGACAGTTACGGACATCCATTAAAAATTTAGAGCTATAGTTACGGACATCCCATGTAAGAGTTACCCACATCTTTGTGCATTTCTCTCAGACATTGTAGGATTTCATCTTTCAGGTCTAGAAAATTAAAATTACGTTTTTTAAGCATTTAACATTATTTGTGTACTTTTTGTAAAGATTTCCAGTAAGTACACCCCAAGGAATTATGGAAATGTTCCGAAGAAAAATCTTACCGACGCTGGTTCCGTCCATATTGGGATGTGGGTAACTACAGTTACCCACATCCGTTTAAGCACAGTGCCTAATGGTACATCAGCAACCAGGCAAAAGTAGGTCACTTTGACTTATGTTTTACGCATGAGTGATTTATGTCCAAGTTTTCAGGCAAGTTCAGATCTCAGTCACTATACATGGTAGGATCATGTAACCTTGTTTATGTGATGTCAACATCCAATCAAAATTTTGTTACTGTGACAAAGTGCCATAACGAGGCGAACTCTGTAATCGTTGATTACCTATGTTTAGCTTTTGCCATAACTTGGCGTCCGTCGTCCGTCGGTCGTCTGTTAACTTTTCACATTTTCATCTTCTCCTCTGAAACCACTGAAGCAAATTCAACCAAACTTTAAAGGAAGAAGTATGGAAGGCCATTTACAAAGATTGCTCATTTGGTATTCCAATCCGATAAAAAACGGCCGCCAGCACCGAACATAGTTGAACATTGGACCCTATGGGAAAATTACATTTTCATCTTTTCCCCTGAAACCGCTAAAGCAAATTCAACCAAACTTTATAGGAATGCTGTACTAAAGATCCTTTACTGAGATTGCTCATTTTGTTCCTATCCGATAAAAAATATGCCGCCAGCACGGAACATTGTACCCTATGGGAAAATCAACTTTTTATCTTCTCCTTGAAACCACTAAAAAAAAATCAATCAAATTTTATAGGAATGGTGTATGAAAAGTCCTTTACAAAGATTGCTTATTTTGTTCCGATCCGATAAAAACATGGGGCACCAGCACAGAACATAGTTTAAAATTGGACCCTATGGGAAAATCCCATTTCCATCTTTTCCTCTGTAACCGCTGAGGCAAATTCAAATAAACTTTACACGAATGATGCACTAAAGGTCCTTTACAAAGATTGCTAATTTTGTTCCGATTTGACAAAAAAAAAACATGGTGGCCAGCATTGGACTTTATGGGAAAAATTACATTTTCATCTTCTGTGAAACTGTTGAAGCAAATTTAACTAAAATGTATTGGAATGGTATAGAAAGTCCTTTGCAAAGTTTACTCATTTCAATAGAACAAAAACACAGGTGCTAATGGAGAACATAGCTGACCATTAATAAACCCCAATTGGAAAAAACATCATTTTTGGTCATACATGGCAGAGAAGTATTTTGTCAGGTGAGCGATACAGGCTCAGTCTCTGAGCCTCTAGTTTTTATACGACCGCAAAATTGTTTGCGGTCGTTTCGGTTGGTGCTGTCGTCGTCGTCGTCGTTGTCGTCGTCGTCGTCGTCGTTGTCGTTGTCGTTGTCGTCGTCGTCGTCGTCTGTAGACATTATTGTTTTTGGTCAATAACTTTTGTTCCAATAAATCAATCCTTATAAAATTTCAACATAACGTTCTTTGGTACAAAAGGAAGGCTTGCAGTAGTTTTGGTCATTGTGACCCACCTGTTTATAAAAAGAGTCCAGGAAAGGGTTGAATTGGGTGTTTTCACATATTTGTCTGTAGAATCTTTATTATTAATTAGATTTTGATGGGGTTTCTTTCAGTGTGCTCCTGAGGAAATTTCCAATCAGAAGTGTGCAGCGGATTTTACGTAGCATGTAGCATTCTTGCGATAAATTGTGCCCAAAAGGGGCGAATCCAAAAATGTTAATTTTTAATTTTTTGTCCGATTTTGATGCAGTTTTTTCAATGGATTGCTTGTGAAAAGCAGCACTCTTCTATTAGATTTTTGGTAAATTGTTTGCTTACCTAGCTATGAGGGGCCAAACGGGGCCAAATTCTAATTCGCAGATTACCTAAAATCTTAATTTTCATCGGATTTTGATGGGATTTTTTCTTTAGATTCCTCTTGATATAAGCTTTCGGCAGTATGTCAACGGATTTGTCGTAGCTCTTACGGTTTTCGAGCTATAAGGGGTCGAAGGGGCCAAAACTGGAAACTTGCAGATTACATGAAATTTTTATTTTTCGTCGGATTTCGATGGGATTTTTCTTTCTTAAGATTCTACTTGATATAAGCTTTCAGTAGTATGTCAATGGATTTGGTGTAGCTCTTACCGTTGTCGAGCTATAAGGGTCAAAGAGGAATCATAAGGAGTCATAAGGGCTAATTTTCATTTTCCTTAGTTTGTGTCATGCTAATTACTGGGTCAATCTCCTTATTGTGTCCATGCAATTATTGTGTAAAGCTCTTTAGTATGTCCACACTCACTTTCAATTACACTTGTTCGAATTTCAGTGGTCGACATGCTGCGCTCGGCGTAGCCCTTTATTTTTACTACGAAGTTTTTTGAAGTTCATTTGCACCTACATGTGGTTAGGATTTCATACATTTCGGGAAAAAAATATATATATATATACATAAAATGAAGATGTGCTTTTGTAGGCCTAAAGGATTTTGATTCTGGCGCATTTTTTTTCTGAAAAATAATTTCGAACTTAGTCATTTTTTGTGAATTAATAATTAATATTATGGTTGCAACATTTCCTACTGTATCAATGTTAGGAAGGTCTTATTTTTTTTGTAGATTGTTTGTGCATATATTAAAGATGATTATCATTTCCTTACTATTTACAAATTGTTGAACCCGGCAATGTGTAAAAGCTTCAATATATATCTTGCAGGAACTTATGCATGTATCTGATCATCTTCGCGAGCAAAGGGTTACGATCAAACCCTTTCTGGCGAAGATGGTATCTCGTTGGAGGGTCAACAGACTGTGCTTAGTGGGGGCATTATACGTGTCTTGCAGAAAGGCGTTATGCATTTGCGCCGATTTGTATTTCATTTGCGCCGATTTTTTCGTTCTCTCCAGTAGACAAAGCTTCTAATAACACCGCTGCACACTATTACAATTGCCTCGTTAAAAAAAGCATTGATCACGATACACCAGAAAAAGTTTTATTTGCTGAAAAAGATGAAGCCCTCCTCTCCAATCAAAACTTGCCTTACCGTGGCCTGTATTTGATATTTTAAATACTCAAAAATCCATACAAGGAAAGACACATCACTGGATCTTAATCTTGTTCAATACATCGGCAAACGAATACCGAAGCAACTACTGTATTATTGGTGGAACTACTAGTACCTAAAATTTTGTCTGCAGTCAAAATACATAAAATACCGAAGTTGCATAAAAAACAGTAAATTTCGTTATGCTGAACACGGGTTTCAAGGAGTAACCTCTCATCAGCAGCATTAAAATCGAATTATATGGAAAGCCATAATCCTATTGTTGTCCAAAAGAAGTACTCATTACCTAAAATATCGAAATATGAAGCCCAATCCAGTACCAATGACATCTACCGAGTGCCATACACGGAATGAAGCCTCAGTATTTTTAAGTGGTTAGAATTTTGATAAAAACAGTAGCAAGGTAAAATTTTCAAGTCAGACAAGTCTGACTATTCGTCTGCTTAATACCCTCGGGGACCTCTGGTCCACCAGCAGTGGCATCGGCCCAATTGTTCAAAATACATAAAATACCGAAGTTGCTTAAAAAAAGTAAATTTTGCTATGCTGCACACGTGTTTCTAGGAGTAACCTCTCATCAGCAGCATTAAAATCGAATTATATGGAAAGCCATACTGATCCAAAAGTTGTCCAATAAGAAGTACTCATTATCAAAATTGCAAAATCCAGCATCAAGGACATCTACCAAGTGACATACACGGAATGAAGCCTCAGTATTTTTAAGTGTTCGATAAAAACAGTACATTTCTACAACAAGCAAGGTAAAATTTTCATGTCAGACAAGTCTGACTATTGGGCTGGTGAATACCCTCCGGGTACCTCTGGTCCACCAAATAGTGGTTCAAAATACATAAAATACCGAAGTTGCATAAAAAACAGTAAATTTCGTTACGCTGTACATGTGTTCGATTTTAATGCTGCTCTGATCAGCAGCAATATGGAATGATAGACGTCAAGCATATATACTGCAAGACTATCTATGCCGAAGTAACATAAATTATATGTGGATACTTAAAGATGCGAAAGTTTTATTGGAATATGTCTTAAATCCCTTTTAATTTCTCGAATACGTTTTTCTCAAAACATTTAATGTTTACACGCTCGACCGACTTCAAAAAAAAAAATGCCGCTTGAAAGATTGAAAGAAATTGTTACATTTGGTAATAAATCCCCCCTTTTTGAAAAACAAATTTAAAAGGAAAGCGCGGTACGATGAAAAAGAAATGTGCAATATGCGATTTTCTTACTTTACATTTCATAAAAAGCAAATGATTCGGATAACAAGTTTTCCAATTAGTAACTGTCCTCTCCTAATACATTACATAAATATAACAAACAGTTCAAGTAAACTAAGATGATAGAAAATACAAATAAACATGAAATTAACGAAAATATGAATAAAATATTAACTTTTTGTAATATTTGGGGGTGTTATTTATCAACAACGAGTTGGTATACCAAAAGACGTGAACTGTACCCCTCTGCTCTCAGACATGTTCTTATACTCCTACGAGATAGAATTTTTCAGGGAAGTTCGTAAAAGACTCATAAAATAAAAGATGTTCGATCCTTCAATCTCATTTATAGATAAATTTATGATGTTTTTTCCATTAAAATGCATCTTTTGCTAAATGGACCATACTAATGTGTCCTGCAGGATAAGAGATGAAGAAAACAACAGAAACTATACTAGATCTACATCTTTTTAGACATACACGTCGAATTTGACGAAACGTCTTTTGATTTCAGAACTATCAATTTCCCTATCATTGACAGTAATATTCCTACTTCTCCTACTTACAGAGTTGACCTAGACTTTCTCATTATGCATAGTTATCTCCGTGACCGCCTTATCAATCAGGGCTTCAAAAATCGTCTCATACTATCTTAAACAAACGTTCTTTCACAGATGTCAGTCCGGCCTTTGTGAAAAAATTGACTGAAGTTCAGTCCGAACTGTGATTAAAAAAAGATACCTGAAAGATTTTTTTTTCAGTCAGTTCTTGAGTGAACATTTCTTTTATTAGCTGTGATATTTCAATAGCAATTAGCGAGGTGAAACTATATAATCTATGTAACCTCTGCATATAGACCCATCAGCCTCACATGTGTAATGTGCAAGCTAATGGAGAGAATTATATTGGACAGGATAGTTGGATACATAGAAGGGCATAGACTCATAGACAATTACCAAGAAGGCTTTCGCAAAAACCATTCAACAACAAATGCCCTGCTAAGATTGACACAGGCAGTGATAAATGGTTTCAACAACAATGAAAGCACCATGGCTTGGTTCTTAGATTTGGAGAAGGCATATGACTCAGTATGGAGAGAAGGACTCATGGTAAAACTATATGATATGGGAATATGCGGCACAACCTGGAATTGGATATGTAGCTTCCTCATGGAAAGAACTGTGAGCTGTAATCTGGAGGACTACAGAGGAGATGAAATCCATACGCAAATAGGCTTACCTCAAGGTTCAGTACTGTCACCAACTCTATTTAACATCTTCATTAAAGACATGATGGATACAACAGCAGGAGGAAAAATTAAATTTGCAGACGATGGTACAATCTGGAATACAGGAGCAAACCTGGGTGAAGTAAGAAATAAACTAGAAGGAGATGTAGATAAAATCATAAATTGGACAGAAAAATGGAGAATAAACCTGAGTATAGCAAAAAGTGAGGTATGCATCTTCACAAGAACTGCCATCAATGATAAAAACAGACAGCTAAAGGTAGGCCCATATGACTTCACATATAACAGAACACCTAAGCTGCTAGGAGTTTCGCTGGATGAAAACATGGATTTCAGTCAACATATCAATCAAATAGAAGTGAAAGCAAACAGGGCATTACATACCATCAGAGAAAAAAAAAGGACTGGCCAATATATCAAGGAAAAAACTTGTCAACATCTATAACAGTCTAGTCAGATCTATAGTAGAATATGCAAGCCCAGTATGGCAGATAACGTCTCAAGAAAACATGAAGAAAATAGAAAACATACAAAGGAAAGGATTAGCACTCTGTCTAGGACTCCCAGGAACAGCAGGTAGACAAGCAATGGAAGTTGAAGCAAACATTCTCCCTATAGACCTAAGGATAGAAGAAATATCAGTCAGAGAACTTGCCAAAGTCCAGTCCAAATCATTACAAGAACCAATAAACTAGAGTGGAGACGGCTTTGAAGTGATAGAATCACCATTTGGTAAGGCACTTAACCAAGTCAATGAAATGCAATGAACGACGAAAGTTGACATCGCTTTAATAGAACCCGAGCTAGCATTCAAGCCGGGGTGTGAAATGCTGATGAGGGACAAGTCAGCTTACTGGAGTCGACTTGGCAGTTCCAAGAATAGAGATGCTGAAAAAAAAACACACTATGTAGACAGGTTATGGAACAACTGCTTGCTGATACAAATGAAGGAACAATAGTTGCCTTCACAGATGGATCCTGCCAAGGTAATCCTGGACCTTGTGGGTCAGGTGCTATAATTTATCCAGGCAGTCAAACCAGCATCCCTATTCAAAAACTAGTAGCCCAAAGAGGGTCAATACTGCTTGCAGAGTTAGTTGTGTCCGTTTGGACCGTAGAATCAGGAATCAGGTAAAAAATCCGAATTTTCTTGCAATAACTTCGGTGTTACAAAATGAAATTCGGATATGTCATTAATATAAATATAAATATAATATCAAATGTATATTCCGAGTTCCATTAACATATCTTGAAAGTGAATAAATAAATCAAGTTGAATATACATAGATATATAGTGAATGATTGTTTCACCTCCCAGTTAGGTAAAGTGCCCGGATGTTCTCCGGGTACAATTTTCTCTCTGTGCTTTTTCTCTGTGTACTTTCTCAGGGTGCTTAGTATTGTGTATTTGTAGAATCAAGATCAGTTGTAACTGGGAGATGGAGCTGGACCAAATCTTCCTGTATTATTGATGTAATCTCCCACTATCTGCAATGTGTTATCAAACACGGACTTGTTGTTGTCTTTGTTAGAAGAGACTGCATATCCAAGTAAAAGGCAGGTGTAAGCTCTTTCAATTTTCTATGCATTTCAACTCGTTCTTGGTCATATTTTTCACAGACAAGCAGGAAGTGCTCATTTGTCTTTCACACGGCGGATAGATTTTAGCAGATACTGAGTACACTGGTTTTTCCAGTGGAATTGCACCTTTTTGTCCTTTTGTCAATGAATTTCGGCTCCTGGAATTTTGTTCGGTAATTTTGTTAAATTATCAACATTTACAGAGATGTTGCATCCGTATTTTAGTTAGGTTTTCCGTTACCGATTCTGGAATTATTTTTTCAAAAGATGCAGATGGCGCTTTATTTGACAGATTGAAAGTAGGAAAGGATGAAGGAAATCAGTTATGAAATGCATTTTTGTATGACATGCATTAAGTTTATTTGCCCAAGCCCCCAGATGACATTTTTAACGAGCTTTGGACACTAAATTCACTACTGTAGTCCTGTTGTTATCTTCAAAATGATGAAGGTGACAGAAGAAGCATGCAGAGCTTACCGGCCTGAAATTAGCAATGATACACCATTTTTCATTTTCATGCAGATGCTGTTTTTTTGTGTATCAACATGAAGTACTATGTTATTGAATTAATATTTACCACAGTTTTCTATGCTAGCATGTTTTTTACATTACAGATGACCTGTTTAGTAAAAAAGGGGGGTGGCGCCCAAAAACAGCAAAGGTAAAAAAAACATCCTAAGTCTACAAACTATAAATTTTATGCAAAACCATGGGTTTCTATACATAAAAAGATAGGTAATGACATGAACTGTCATAATCCATAACATTTTTAGGATATGAAAAGGCAGATTACAGCAAGAGATCTGAAAAGTAAAAAAAAAAAGTTTTTTGGCAGATAAACAATATCCAAATTAGTATGTAAACTTCATTTGCTGCAGGGTAAAAAAAACTGAGTCTGTAATCAAATAAATAGCATTGTTCATGTAGTTTGACATTAATTTGCACATTATTTTTACTGAAATTCATGCACAAAATATGTACCCCTATGGCAGACAGAAAAAACAAACTGACTGACTGACAGACAGACGGACAAATGGACACCATGATAACTACATATGTATATACTGCCCGCTAAAGGGATTGGGTATAATAAAATCATAAAGATATGGGTTTGGAGTATTATAAATGCTTCTATTTCCTGTCTTGTTTATTGATTTGTTTATGTTACTGCTTTGACTTTGTGAGTGACATATCAAACAACTGTCAGTGACACATAATATCCCAACTTCTGTTGGAAAATATTCAATTCATGCAGAATTTTTGGGTGACAAATGATGGCAATTTATAGCACAATCATAGTCTGAACCCTCTTTTCATCTGGACATTGTTGAACACCCCCACCCCTCCCCCTTTTTCATTTTCAGTGACCGGTGGCACTGGTAACAGGTGAATAGTGTCACAATATGTAGATGTTATGAAGTAATATTTAACGTTGGGTACTCATAGCAGGGTGTTTATCAATAATACAACTATATTCTTATAATTATTTCACTTTTTTACCTGTCTAAGACAATATAAACATAGATCGTAAATGGCGGGAAACAAAGGGCGACAACTTTGTCATTTCCACCTAATAAAACAAACGGCTAAAAAACACATTTGTCGGCACGTATTCTTATCAAACCAAAGGTTTTCTTCTTTCTTTTATGTTAAATTTTAATTATATATAGATAAAAACAGTGACATATGCGTTTTGTAGATGTTGGGCTGAAATTTCCACTTCAAATTATACACATTCGTGAATCTCGGCGTTCAAGCATTCCTTTCTATCATCGTCATACATTTTGATATCTCCCCTACTAAATACTCTCTAATAAGAAGGTAAGAAAGGACCATATTAGATATAATAAGCCGTAAAAGTAAGAGGGGTTACTCGGGGCGCATTTCAAAGCATCCTGTTATTCCGACGGAAGCGCCACCTGGTGAGAATGAGCATTGCTACTGAAATAAAACAGACCGAATTATCTGCACGTGGTTATCTGTTGTTTTCAAAGCTACCTTTATCATCCTATGTTTATCTTTAACTGATCTGACTTTTTATATATTGCTTTGTGACATACAAATGTAAGTCAGCTCAGTAAAAGATCAGATAAACATAGGCAGCTAGGCAATATTCTCAATATCGGAGACAATCTCCTAATCGGGAGAATGTCTCCAAATCCAGAGACTTTTAGTCGATTTTAGCTTTTAGGAAGTTTCAAATTGTCTCCCTTTGTCTCCAAATCTGGGGGAAAATTAAACTTTTATTTATAAATTCTAAAATGGACATTCCCTTGTGCCATGGGTTACCTTGCTGTATGGGCCATTTTATTGTGCACTAGAAAAAGGGTGAAGTGAACCAAGATTTATTAAATGTATGAAATGATTTGTTTTATATAACATGCACTTTTCATCTGTTGTCTCCTGATGAGGAGATGTCTCCAGATATGGATACATTTGTCATTTTTACTATTTCAGCTTCTGAAAAAAGACATTGAAGACAAGAAATATTATGTTATAGTTTAAAGAGATGGTGCAAACTTCTTTGATGAAGGAACAACTATGTCGTGATTAAAATCTTTGAGAAGTTGAAATTATAGATACATTTGCAATTTTTAAATCCAAAAAATAGATTTTGTGAAAAAGTTACCTGGTGCACATTAGAAAAAATGTGGATACAAATGTAACTCCCCCTTTTTTCATGCTGCACCCAGTGATATTCATTTCCAAATGCCCTTTTAGAAATTAAAATGCTCAAATTACATTTATCACAAAAAATTTCACCTTTCTCCTGATGGGGAGACAAAATGTCTCCTGATTGAGAGAAATCTCCCGATCAGGAGATTGTCTCCGATTTTGAGAATATTGCCTAGCTGATAGGATGATAAAAGTAGCTATTGTTGTTCTAGTCAAACCATGTGAACTTTCAGTCGCATAAATAAATCATACTGTGCAAAATCTCAGCACTTAAAAGTTGATGACAATGTCATCAGACACCATAGTAAAAAAGCTTACATTCTTAACAAGGACTTATCATTATACGTCCTTGATTCTTAACCAACTTAACCTAAACAATCCAGCCATTATATTCCTTTCGCTACAATGGCTCCTCCAGAGTTGATCATTCCCTGTAGGGAACAGAAAAGTTCAAGTTAGGCCCTATCAAATTAATTTGCAGATTCTCATGTACCTGTCACAAAAAATCTGGGATGGTTGTGAGGATTCTTTATTTTTGTCTTGCCTGCGACTTTCGTTGCGGAAAACGAGACATAGGTGTGCAATGACAGGGACGGCGGCGTGAACTTTTACTATATACAGGATATTTGGAAAACCCTTTGATGTAGGAACATCATATTTGGTCCAGTGGTAGTACTAATCAAGTGCTACCTGACGGACATAAAATCATGTGACCTTGACCTCTATTGCATTTTAAGTTTCTCTGAGTAGATCCATATCTCAATAATTGTAAGTGGCAGGTCAATGATATTTGGTATATAGGTTGGTCTTAAGTAGTACATGTCAGTCTGGCATATGACTTTTGTCCTTGACCTCAATTTCATGGTCTAGTGACCATGTCCAGTTTTTCTGATTAAGGGCATATCCAACAGTTTCTTGTTATATTGTCATTTTTACAATTTTTGGATATATTGTGAAACTAGTACCGAGGATTCCAAAAATGACAAGAAAATAACAGGTCACCAATCTTGTTTCCATGGAAATCGAGGTTAAAAATTGGTTATTTTTGCGTTTTTTTTTAAAGGAAACTCAAGTTCTAGTTTGTAAAATAATGGACAAAATATTTTCAGTCTAATCAATACCAAAGTGACAGAAAAACAAAGACAAGGTTCTGAAGATTTATAGAAAAAATAATTTTATATGAGAAAGTATTTCTTTTCCTATAAATCAATGAATATGTAGCCCTTGAAATGGTAAAAAGTGGCTTATGTTCCCATTACAAATTCAAGTTTACAATATTTTACAGACTTCTCATATTGTCGATTTTATGAAATTTGATATCATGTTTTTCTAACAATGTGCTACTCAAAAATCTCAAAAACCATATAGGTCACTGAGTTTGTTTCCGAGTAAATCATTAAAATATGCCATGTTTAACAAATCTCCCATCGGTTACACCCATAAAGTCCGCCAAACTTGAAGGTACAAATTACCTTTCCCTCGGAAACAATGGGAATTTCTTTGTAACGTTACATTTATCAACATCATATTCCTGGAAAACATTGCCTTCTTTTGTGTTTGCTATTATCTCACCTGAAACTATTGGATATGCCCTTAAGTCCATTTCTCAATAACTATTAGTGGTAGGTCAATGATATTTAGTATGAAGGTTGATCTTGGGTAGTACATGTCAGTCTAGCATATGGCTTTCCTCTGTTACCTCAATTTCACGGTCCAATTAACATGTTAAGTTTTTGTGCTTAGGTTAATTTCTCAGTAACTATAAGTGGTCGGTCAATGATATATGGTAGTAGGTTGGTGTTAGGTAGTACATGACAGTCTGTCATATGGCTTTTGTCCTTGACCTCAATTTCACGGTCCAGTAAGCATGTTAAGTTTTTGTGATTATGCCATTTGCTCAGTAACCAAAAGTGTTAGGTCAATATATTTGGTATATAGGTTGGGCTTGAGTAGTACATGACAGTCTGCTATATGGTTTTTGTCTGTGACCTCAATTTCACGGTCCAATGAAATGTTAAGTTTTTGTACTTAGTTTAGTTTCTAAGTAACTATAAATGGTCGGTCAATGATATATGGTATGTACATGTAGGTTGGTCTTAGGTAGTACATGACAATCTGCTATATGGCTTTTGTCCTTGACCTCAATTTCACAGTCTATTGAGCATGTTAAGATTTTGTGATTAGGTCATTTTCTCAGTAACTATAAGTGGTAGGTCAATGATATTTGGTATATACTAGTAGGTTGGTCTTGGGTGGTACATGACAGCCTGCTGTATGGCTTTTGTCTGTAACCTCATTTTCACGGTTCAGTGAGCATGTTGAGTTTTCAAATATCTATTAATGTATGGTCAATAATATTTGGTATGTAGGTTTGTCTTAGATGGAACATGACATCCTGCTATTTGGCTTTAGCCCTTGACATCATTTTTATGGTCTAGTGAACATGAGTGGTTCTCCAGTATCTATATCAGTGGTAGGTCACTGATATTTGGCATTTTGGTTTTTGGTTATATATAACAGTTTGCTATATTGCTTTTGTCAGCCAACATGTTAAGTTTTCTGAATTAGTCAGTTTGAGTTTTCACATCAGTTTTGCGACCAAGTAGGGATGGGCGAGACATCAATTTGGGTCCACACTTGTTTTATTAGTTTTTCACTAAAATTGATAGGAATTTAAAGGAAATTTCAGAATAATTGAAAATAAAAAAATGGGCAGGTGGGGATGAGAATCTATTAATTAATTTGATATGGCCTTTTAACCAACAGTTTAAATCTGTTTTCAAATCAGAACCAAATGATATAATTAGGGCTTTCATTTGAAGCTGGTTGCCGCCGAAATTCGACGTCTTTTGGTGCCTTTGCCACCGGCTACTTTTTCCAATAAACAAAAAAATACAACAACCATAATTTTCACTTTATTTTCTTTCCGGGAATATATTTGACCTCAGTTTGTAAACAAAGCAAGCCAAACATATGGAAGAGTAGCCAATTTTCATTGGATAGCGGACTTCTGGTAACAGTGTGTTCTACCAGTACAATAATATCAACGGATTTCGGAAACCAGTCCGGGTTGCAAGTGGCGGAACATACATGTTAAACGCTGTCAGTGAAACTTGCTACCTGCAGGCCATAGAGATTTGCTTCCGTTTATACTATCATTGTAAGGGCTACTGAAAATGCAAACAAGGGATGTTTCATTTGACCATACATTGATAATATAATTACGGTAACAAATACCTGTGACAAGACAATCTATATATGGTCGCATGCACAGGCATTTGTTTCTATCAATGGGAAGGTCGTGTGAC
>MJUU01050699.1:52829-81958 GCA_002080025.1 Modiolus philippinarum | reverse complement strand
GCATTTTGTCATCTTTTTCAGCCATTTATGCTTTATTTTTGTGGCGTTTGTAATATATTCTGTTCGTCTCTTTTTCTTCATTTACGTTCTCTTTCTGTATGTGATACTTTTATGTGGGGTCTTATATAGGGCCTGTAAGTCTCGTACAATTTTGGTACTTCCGGGACCAAAACCTGTACCCGGAAGTTACATTTTAAACAAAGACATATGACGTTTCAAACGAAAATTTGAACGTCATAATCCTCAGACGTCATGTTTAGGCGGGAAACGTTTTCGATTGCCGGTTTACCGTGGATTCTCGTGAGTCACATGACGAGACTTACAGACCCTATAGTTACGTATGCTGGATTTATATGTGTTCTTCATTTGGCAATGGGGGTAAATAACAAATTACCAAAAAGTCAGACTGTAAGTGCATGAGACAAAAAGACAAATCAGGTGGAAACCACCCGCAGAATTGTCGATCGCATTGGTCCTGACTTAATACAGGCATTTCAAAGAAATGGTGGGTTAAAACGGTTTTATGGCTAGCTAAACCTCCCTTTATTTTTAGAAACAAACAATGAATTCGTAACAACATCATGCCGTTAGCCCAGGTCAAAAAGGGAGAGGTCAAACTGAGACATTGTTATTGCGTCTACACTAAAACCTTCGAATTTAGGTCATGGTGGAAATGGTATTGATATTCGTTCACCATTTAGATGTCTGCAGGGACTAAAATGTATATAATTTCATCAAATTGTAATTTTTGATCACCAGTTTGCACTGTTTTCAATCCTTTTTAAACATTCGGCATAAGACGATGGAAATGATTTCAAATCACATTTAGATTACATATAAACATATCGAAAGAAAAATAGCGTCGAAAGCCTTGAAAGTGCAGCGGTGTCAATTTCAACGCCTTTTTTTTTCCATATACGTAATCTGTTTAATTGACTACTTCAAATCATTTGATTTTTACAATTGTATGATAATTTCTATGATCATAGCTCAAAAGAAAATTGGAATCCTGAGTCAAAGGATGATCCATTATACTATAGAAAAAAGTTGCATTTAAGAAATTTTCATATTGCAGTTACATCCTTGTTATTTTTACGACTTACGAAAAAAGTCAGAATTATTGTACATTTCTCTGTCATCTTCTACCGTAGCAATTTATATATTCGTAAATAACGTTTCTTTGTAGGTAATTATCACTTTCTTGTGTTATATTAAATTGGGATCATGTATGCACTGTATAGCTGCATAGATCATTAAACGAATTAATTTTACACCTAATTATCATGTATATTTAATGTGCTATAACTTCAAATAGTTATGATGTTTCAAAAAATTTTGCAATTTTATACTTAATTAAAATTTTGATTTAAGAGTACATTCGATTTATATTAAATGCATAAGGACGGTGTAGTAATTAGAATGTTATATATAATATCAGAAGATAATATACTTTATAGTTACAAGCGATAAATTAGAGAAATCTTCACCAGATAATTACATGTAGTTCCCGAATAAGTTTTGTACAAAAATAGTAATAAAGAGTTTGGCTTTATCACAACTATCTTTGATAATACATTTATTAAGAAATGCATATTTAATCCTCCAAAGGTTAAAAGCATATATATATATATAAACATGCATGTTCCCTTAAATATCACCAATTAACTATTAATATATCCTTACTTAGTAAATATTCTTTATTGGTGTGAAGCTTTTTTTTCACTGAAATCACATGAACACAGCTTTGCTGGATCTACAAGATATTGCTAATTACACAGCTGATATGATAATAAAATGATAATATATATGTAAAAACAATATTTCAAAAAGGGAGATAACCGAATAAAATATCATCATGAAATTTACTTTTTTCAAATTTATTCAGATTCGAAAAAAGACCGATGGCCCTAATTTTCTTTATATTTAGCAAAGTATTTAAAAGTTATATAATGAGTAAAATGAATGTTTAAAAAACAAAAACAAAGCAATATTAAATATTATTGTCCCTATTCTAACACATCTTTCAAATTAAATTTAAATTATTTTAAAACAATAATGGTTACCAACTCCCCTTTTTAGTTCGCCTGTTTCAAGACCGGGTAAGCTTTTGCCATTACTTGGAGTCCGTCAAAATAGTTCTTAGGTAGTCCCCTTCAAAGTGATTTTTGGGCATCCCCTATCTAATATGACTTTCAATGATTCCATTGATTTATTCACTTTTTACCTTTTTGGGGCCATTAAGGGTTTGCTATATGGTGTGAGGTTCCTCACTGTGTTGAAGACCGTACGGTAACCCCTAGATGCTTTGTTTTGGGTCGTTTTAACCTGGATATGGGATGTTGTCTCCTTGACATTTACCCCAATTCCTTTCTTTTTCATATTCAATATTCAATAAGTAAATATTATTTGAAGGAAATGCTTTCTTAGTAGTCTACCTGCGTTGGGTTTTATTCGTATGTTTTTATACTAAAGGGAAACGGGACTGATAAAGGGGAGGTTTGGGTACCCATAAACCGGTTTAACCCTACTGCTGGCTTTTGCTAGTGCCGGTACCAAGTCCGGCTGTCCCGAGTTCCTATCGTTGTCTACGTTTGTCTTTTGTCTTATACGTGTTCTTCTTGTGTAGTTCCCTTGCAAATTGTTGCATGTAATTATAATTTTCCGCCATTGTAGGTGTTTCCTGTTATCCATTTTTTAACTTTCATGAAATTATGTTTTTGAAGTACATCCTTGGTCACATGGGGAGGACATAATTGGGACGTAGGGCGGACAAACAAGGACTGGTGAATCTAAATACCAGAAGTCGGATATGGAACTTCCCTTTCCTAGTATCAATATACCTACCTCTCCAGCCTTAGGGGCCAACTTTTTAAGTTGAAAGGGGGGCTATGATTTTTTTTCTAAAAAATCAAGCTGCAAAATGTAAAACATCACGGTACATATTGTAAAGCAGTCCAAGGTTTAATTTACAGGAAGACTACATGAATAACAAACGGTCCTTTTCATAGCCAATAACATATTTCAAAAAGAATCTAGACTGTTGTTATGTAATTCTTATAGTACGTGTATTTTTTTTTATAAACAGCTTGAGTCAAATTGTTTATGTGCACCTTAACAAAAATCACCAATTAGATTGAAAAAATATTGTTATGAAAATTATCCTAGCATTGACTCAAGGCTTGTAAAGCCTTGATTGATTCTATTTAATAATTAGTGTTTGAACAGTAATAATTCTGGAACAACAATCCTTGAATAAATAGTTCAATTAATTACCATTATTTAAATTTTTAACAATTCTGGAACAATTCTGGAATAAATTTTTGTTCCAGAATTGTTAACAATTCTGGTATTCCAGAATTGCGATCGCCAACTACAGGAGATCCAAAAATATCTTGGAGCTGATTTTTTGTGAAAAAAATATTTTGGCTGCCAAAATGTTGAAAAAAAAAACTTTTCTGAAGGAGGCTTTCTGTCCCCAAAAAATATTGTTAATTTTGAAAAAAAAATTGTTGATACACATGAAAAATAAATAGTTTTTTTTCTCGCAAAGCGCAAAAAAAAAATTCTGTCCAGAAAAAAAAACATACCCCCCTTTCAAGTTCAATGGTCGGTCCCTTAATATCTCAGCAGTTGGTTTTGATTTATTTTTAAGTTTCGATAGATAAATCTTAAAATTTCTCGCAATAGCCCGACAGTATAAAATTGATAATCACTCATTATTATTATAATAATCTCATTATTCTACTTTGACAAAACATAAATTAATCTATCAAAAATAATGACAAAAACTCCTTAAGTTACGAATGAATGTTATAAAAATCAAATTATATGCAATTATTTAAGAAAATACAACTATTGTGAAAAAACGTGTCCTTGTTGAAATTTTCCACGTAAACAACCGGATGTCTATTCGATATTATATGATCTTTCTTTTGATTCTTTTTAAGGACACAATTTTGTATGTAGGCCGATAGACAAAAGGACGAAGTAAAACAAAGTTTAAACGAATATTATATCTGACGTAAAATATTCACGTAAAGTAAATATAACTTGGTAAAATCAAGTGCATTAAGTACATTTTGGAGATTTTGTAGGTTTGTAGACAAAACGTGATCGGGTTTGATAGTCTGCATTTGTTCAGCATACAAAAGAGATCCATCTTCAATTCAACAACACTGAGAATTGCATATTAAAAGGCAGCATGTACTAATAAGTACAAAATAAAATACAAAAGTGCTTAATGCATTTATTACAAATGACCATAATACCAAATGAATAAAGACCATATTTGAACAGAAAACAATTAAAATTCGCAATACATTTCAAATGATAAATAACTATAATTTTATTTAAAGCACACTTTACACACAATACAGGGTCAATGGCAACATATAAACAAATTTACATAACAAATAATTAAAATGACATACAATGTACATTATAGAACAAGTAATCGAGTGCCCCTGTTCTCAGTCCTAAACCACAGAAATGGGGAGAGAAAAACAAAAAAGGTTGCAGAACGTTCAAGTATGGGATGAATGATAAAAATAAAATATGGGGTTTCATGATCAATGCATTCTGTTTTTGTTGTCGGATCATTGATTAAAATATTCTCTGCAGTTTGTACAGAAAAAATTTGAAATGAATTCGCAATATCAATACTTTGTTGTCTCTAAATTCAGTGCAGCCCTGACTGTTGCTGATGCCTTCAATCTCGTACAAGTCTTTCCCACTAAATCTATTAGCGATACAATTTTCTGTGCTGTATATTGGAAAAATAAAAAAAAAATCCCCAACTTTTCAGCATTTCATAATGAAACTTCGCACATCTCGTTAAATAGCTTTTTAGTCGTGTAAAATCTCGACAAACTCTCGCTGTGTAACATTTCACAATCGATTAGTTCCCGTTGTAGAATTTATAATATATTTGCGCTTATTTTTCTTTTAAAAAAGTTTGATTTAGCGAGACATTATTTATCTCCACTGCTCTAAATCAAATAGACAACAGATAGAATGGCATGTAGACATTTTTAACAAAGTGAAAAAAAATCTACAGCACTCTTTTTTTTAGACAAATTTAGTGAGGCGTTAGTTAATGAACACCTCAAGATTTTAAATGATAATTTTGATCATAATTGATAAAATATTTAGATAAAGAAGCAATAGTATTATTTTACTGTCATTCAAATTCTTATACACTATACATGCCAAAACTAATATTTTAAAGACTTGACTTGACTATTAAATGTAATTATAATCACATCTCTTTTAAAAGCCTTGATATACCTATCTGTAAATCTGATATCACTTTCTCAGTCTCATACTGTCTCTTTACAGTTTTTGCTATGCAAGAGTATATGCATTTTAAATTAGGCAGAAAAAAAACTATTATAAGTATAGAACGATCAAATTCAATTCCTTTTTATTTTTGTGCTTACAGTAAACCAGTCAATGATCAACAAAATACCGAAGTTACTGTGAATTTACTTTCTGCATATGCGCATTTCGACAACTTACATGTATGACTCTTCAGTGTAGATAAAATCTAAACATTGTGGAAATCAATAAACCAAAATAGGTGTAAAAGCTGACGGAGATAAATTACCAAAAGGATCTAAAAAGAAAAACATTTTTTTTTCTTTTGCAGAAATGCACTAAATAATAAAGCAAACATATTGTTATTCTGACCATCTGTTTATTGTGCCCACTCAAATTGTTATTCTGACCACCTGTTTATTGTGCCCATTCAAATTGTTATTCTGACCACCCGTTTATTGTGCCCACTCAAATTGTTATTCTGACCACCTATTTATTGTGCCCACCAAAATTGTTGTTCAGTCCACCCGTTTATTGTGCCCACTCAAATTGTTATTTTGACCACCTGTTAATTGTGCCCACTCACCTACTTTCGGTATACAACTGTTAAAATAACCCACTTCCGGTCGCGCATGTGTCATATCATAAGGCCACTCGTGACCCCTGCGGGATCACGTTTCGTTCCCACACGTTATTTCCGGTAACATTGACCGTATAGGGCCTAAAATAGGGCTACTTCCGGTTGCGCATGCGGAACAAAAACACTTCAACTTCTGGTCACGTGGCTTCCGCTTCCGGTCACATCATTTGCGGTGACGTCACTTCCGGCACCACCTCGTCAAATACGACCTGAACTACTCCAATCAAATTGTTATTAAGGCTACCTGTTTATTGTGCCCACCCAAATTGTTATTCTGACCGCTTGTTTATTGTGCCCACCAAAATTGTTATTCTGACCACCTGTTTATTGTGCCCACTCAAATTGTTATTTTGACCACCTGTTTATTGTGCCCACTCAAATTGTTATTCTGACCGCCTGTTTATTGTGCCCACCAAAATTGTTATTCTGACCACCCGTTTATTGTGCCCACTCAAATTGTTATTCTGACCACCTGTTTATTGTGCCCACTCACCCCAATTGTTATTCTGACCACCTGCTTATAGGGACCTCATTTCATGATTTTATTGTGCCAGGTTTTCTTACCTTTGACTCGATGAGTTACCTGTGGTTGTTTAAGTGTTGTGTTTGTCTGCTGTTAGTCTTTTTGTCGGGCAGCGGATGACAGCAATACGGGACTTTCGACATAGGAACTCTCGTGTAATTGAAGGCTGAAACGATCTCCTCAAATACCAGTCAGAAGGATAACCGGAATCCAGAACTATTGAATACAAATATATACCACCTAAAAACAAACTATTAATGTAATTGAAGTGCACTTATAATTTGTCCTACATGACAATTATTTAACTAAACTTTAATCGACGAAAAACAATTAATCTGAAGCGCTACAAATAGATTAACTAGAAAACACGAGGGGACTTTATAAACATAAGTGGATGATATAAATCGGATAATAGTTTTCATGAAATAAAAACGATACGCTAGGCTATGGAATAGCCTTGGATAGAAAATTGCGTGTTTGATTGACATGGGTGTGGTGGATCATGATGTATTTGTATACTCAAATAAAAAATTTATTTTTGTCATGTCGGATTCTACATACACAACTGGACCATGTACAGCTCGCTGATCACTCTAAGGTAAAATCACAATTTTGTAAAATGGTAAAACTGGAGAAATTATATGTTGTTCTAGCGTATTTAATTCTTCAAAAGGAGCTTTATCCATTTCTCACTGCTTGGGGAGGTATAGCCTCCTTAGACACATAAGAGTTACACGTTTTACACACAAAATGCTTCTCTCCTTTTAACATTTCTTTCAACCTCTCATCTTTTGCATTAAATTCTTTCTCGTGTACTTGGCTTCGAAACATAAACCTTTTACAGCACAAACAAATATAAACACCGGTAGCTCTTCATTCTTCCGCAAAAAAACACAATTCTATTTCTTTCCACCTTTCGTTCGCCATTGCCTAAGTATCTCCAAAAACTACAATCACGCTTTGTTTAACACAATTGAAAAGACTTTTATAGTATTTGTATATTATTGATTATTGCACAATACCTCATCTTTATTTCTTAACTTATGGTTTTAATTTTATACATTACTGTCCTTCTTTTTATCATATCTATATTTGTTTGCTAAGCGATATTGCAATACCAATCCCATCATCTTCTACAAACCTGTTCCCAGTACCAGCTATAGTAAATGTTTATAATACATTTCAACTTCCACAAGGAAACCCCGCCCCGTTTTACCAGGACGAAACTGGACGCCATTTTGATTTTGGAGAATCTGAAATTCCTATTGGTCAAAAGTCTTCTGCGCAAGCGTACTCCTCACCTCCCCCTAGAACTATCTATATAGCTAGGCTTTTCCATAGCCTAGCTAAATAAAAATCACCCTTAGCTCAACAGTGATTCCATCTCAAGGTATTGATGTATTGATTTTTTTCGTATAATACACAAAAATGTTGTCGGAGTGAACACGACTCAAGATTGTAAGAACCCCTTGCCAGGTAATTTATTTTTTTCCACGACTATGTCGTAACCGTGGTTAAAAAGGCATGGATGTAGCGTTGCTCGACATCTAGCAATGAATTCCCCGTAAACCGGTGCTAGGGTCGTCTTGAACTTACAATGAGGTATGAGCAAAGCTAATTCTTGAAGGCCTCATGGTGAATTCCAGATGGCGATCAACAATAAAAGCGTTGTTCCATTTCTTTGTTTTACCATGTATTTGTGGAGACTTTCTCCTATGGGCATTTACTCCATTGCTTATATGATGCAATAGACTTTATATTTCGCGTCAAAAAGAGTTATATACCCCATGGGACAATAATTGGAAGACGGCTGACGCCATTTTGGCAATTTCTTGTTTTCATACTATGATTCAAATATCAAGATTATAACCCAGGTAAACAGTTCTTTCCCGCACTTTCTGCTCCGAGGCATTCATTTCCACCTTCAAACACATAAGAGCTCCTACATTGCAAAGAAACGTTTATTTTATCTATTTCTAAAAGTTCCGCTTGTACCAAATAACACTGCCAAGTGACTTGTCCGTGATCTAATTTTGTCTGTGAACCTTGAAATTAACTATTAATTATCTAGTAAATGCAGGTACCATCATTAACATCTGATCTCTATTTGAATTGGAAACCACCTATCGTGTTGGCAAAATGTAGACTAGCTCGTCTAGAAAGGTTATAAACGTGGTTACTTAATATGTTCATTTGCATATGATATAATCACAGACTTAACTGTAGAAATTCAGAAGCACGATTTTAAAAATGCATTATGAATTAAATGAACGAATAAAAATTAAGTCGGTGACCGCAAAAATTTCAACTTATTGAATTTTAGTTAAACACATATGAACTAATAAACATAAATCATCATAAGATTTTTTATTGAGAGGACAGAGAGATACATGTACCACTACCTTTCGGATTCAAGATTTGAAGTTGGGGGATGGGGGCGCAGTTGAAAAAAAAAACGCCGAGCGGAGAGAGGCGTAAATTTTTTTAGACAAATATTTGCCAAAATCCTGATTTACCACCCCCTTTTCCATTTTTTTCTTGTGGGGGCACACTCCCCTCATGTCATCCCCCAAATCCGCGCCCGCTGACATGATATTATCTTAGCATTTATCCTGTTGCCTATCCAAATGAGAATTCCACAAAAATCTATAGTGAAAATAATGAAATAAAAGCAGAAAATAAAATAGATTAATAAAAACGTTTAATTTCTATTTTATTTATTTTTTTTTTATTTATGGCTGAGAGACATATGAAATTTACCAAATTTCTTAAGCATTTACCTTTCACAAAGACGTTATACCTCACAGGTTTCATTGGATGTTTGTCACCTGGCATGCGATATATATTTTTTATGTATTTTCTTTTAAGTATCATATTTCATTTTTTTAATAAAAAGACCATAAATTTTTATTAAAGGATATTCTAATAATTAAGATGTTCATGAAAAAAAATGTGTCAGGCATAAAAAGAATTAACAAGAGAAAAAATAGATAAAAGTGTAATAAATAATAAAATATCGAATTTACTGTTAATTTTGTTTTTTTATATGGGGTCGGTTTAAAATCATAACAAAACGAAACTTAATTGATGTACTAACTATTACCTTTTTGTTGTAAATTAACAATAAATCATTTTTACTAACATCTTTATTTGCTGATGTAAACTTATGTCAAAACGCCGTTAAAACACAGTTTATCTGCCTTCGGGTTCCAACACAAGGGCTGCGGTTCAAAACACTGGTGCACCGGGGTACAACACTAGGGCTCCGAGCTCCACTCACTAGGCTCTGGGCTCGACCGACATAGACTCCAGGCGCTCAAAGAGCTTTTGGATCCGTGCTTTTACCCCAATATATTGACTATTGATCTGATATCCCTTCTGATCATGTCTAGTCGTTGAACAGTCAGTTTCAAGAACAGTTTTATCTAAGGCTCCCATGAGGAAGAAATCACTCGTCTGTATGTGCAAAAAGTACGTTGACAGAATGAATTAAAATTATAACCAAATCAACCATCTAAGCTGGTAAGTCTTCACACTGAATATAATTGTGAAAGGGAACGTGACCAGTAATGATTCACCGAAGTTTGATTTCAAATGAGAAAAAAAAATTTGAGACAAGAAATTACAGGAAGATACTGTATTCGGCTATAGCGGCCATTTTGATTTGCAAGGTCTACAACTCTGGTTAATCATTTTACTCGAGTTGCAATAGAAGTATACGAGTTTGACCTTTGAACCCTCCCCGAGATGACTCGATACTCGTTTCGTCAACTATTCGACCAAATCTGTTCCCGTCGACCAAGTAATTCCAGACAGGTTTTTTTTATCATTTCCATACAGGAGCCATCTAAGTGTTGGGAATATAACGACAGTGCTTCCCCTTTCGTTGATTATCGCGATCATGTGATTTGATGGTATATTGACAATATTGATTTCTGTTTCAATTTTACGTATATTGACGCATTATTCCTATTTTAAAGTAAAGGAAATCTCTATTATTTATACCAGTCCTATGTGAAATATTAAAATTAGGACCTTTTAGATAATACTGACCTTGGACTTAGTTGTCGGCAAATATTATCTAAACAGGCCCAAATATATTGCATTGACCTCGTGTGACAGAAAATATAAAAAAAAAATTAAGCTGCAAGTATATTCGAGGAACAAAATACTGATAGAGAACAGAATGCGAAAATAAGTTGTGATAATAATGTTTTCATGTCATCAAGTTGGTAATTTCGTGACAATTTGAACAATAGCATGGTTTAGTAGAACATTTTTAATGGATTTGCAAGCTCTCAATTTTGATAGTATTTTATGAACATTTATTTAATCTTTTTAAATTTCAAACATTTACTTTTATTCTTAAAGTTAAAGTTCTTTCTGTAGGATTTCATTTTCTGTACCCAATTATACAGACAAATAAACCTTAACTAGTAATTATGATGTATATTAAAAAAAAAAAAAAAAAACCTGTTTGGTTTTCAGAGTTCCAAGATTATGAGATCAAATTTTGTCACCTGAATACAGAGTTGCTCCATTTCTTTACCATTTCATGATATTTGGATTGAATAAGGTAGTTTATATTTATGACTTTTCAATTGATTTTTTTTCATCCCTTTTTCACAATTTCATCTATGTATTGTTTTATATCTATTCAATGTATTTATTAGCAACTTAATGGCCAATAATGGGGTAATGGCTACAAAATTAATAAAGTACACAAATACTTACATAATCAACTAACCCCTGTCCTCAGTGCAACTGACTGTTTTAAAAAGGAGCCCAGCAATTCTACTTGTTCTTTTGTATCTGGGTTTAGAATTTTTTTGAGTTTTGAAGTTGAAGTTTCATCAGTTTCAAAATTAAAATTTGAAAAGAACTGAGGTCTGATAGTTTGGTTTGTTGTACATTCAAAAATAAAATGTGCCTCATCTTCAATTTTGTTACAGAAGTTACAAAGTCGCTGTTCTCTGGGAATGTTCTTATATCTTCCAGATTCAATTTGTAATGCATGATCACTTATTCTAAATTTAAAAATTAACCTTATAATTTCAGGGTTTAAACAATATAAGTAATTTTCAAAGTTTTAGTCGTTTTTAATTGCTTTGAATAGTTTAAGTTACATTTTTTCATCTAAATTGATAATTTTTTCTTCATATTTTTTAAAAGAAATTGCTAGCCTCCTTTTTACAATACGTGTTATAGGTTTGAAACAATTATTTTCACAATTATAATATTATTAACATTAAGTTCTTCTCTAATATGATTTACATATGTATACAATGAATAAATACCATTTTGACACATTGAATGATTTTTATTGCATAAGCAACATTTGTGCTATAGCACATCACAATACAAAATAACCATGACAATATGGCAGAGAAAAAACAATGTCAATACTTATAGCATTATTTTTGAAAGGGTATTTGCATTTTAACTAAACACATTCTAAATTTCTAAAATCTGTATTGCATGGACACGGGTTATGTATTCCGGTATATGCATGACATCATTATACTAAACTCCTCACAGAAAGGGATCTTGGTGGAAGATTTCATTTTCTACAATGCAAAATCTGTAGTGTCTCCGGCGAGTTTGCAAAAAGAACCGTATCATCTGCAAATAATATAAGATAAATCAAATAATCATTAAGATCAAACACATCATTAAAATCTGGTTCGATTTCGCTATAACAATCTTTAATTTGTATCAAATATTCTCTCCTCATATAGAAGTGACTGAGTTTTAATAAAACTATCTATTGGGTATCTACCAAGTTCTGCTTTTGTGGCTAAATTACTTGCACATTTTTTTACTGCAAGAGTATATTTACAAAATTTGGTATGAACTCCATCAATAATTGATTTGTCTATGTAGTGAAAATAATCAGGATTTTTATTATTTATTTTGGCACGACGGTCTGAATTGTAATAAGTCCAATCAATATCCATATACCAAACTTCACTATTGAAGGTTTAAATTGGACGGACAATAGAATCGAAAAGATGACAAGCTAAGTTTATAGAAAACTAGAAACTCAAAGACTGAGCATTCATCGCTCACATGAAAAAAAAAATGCTTGTTTTTTTTATTATCACATTGGCTATAGGGGGAAGGTTTGGGCCCAATGAAACTAGTTTAACCCCGCCGCAGCAGTTTTGCGCCTGTCCTAAGTCAGGAAAATTATTAAGCCTTTGTGTGTCTTGTCTGTTTTCTAGTTAGTTTACTTTATGTCTATAGGAGTCTAGGATGATGTTTATTTCGCTGAACTTGATTACTCTTTATTCAGGGGCCGACTCCGACCTGCCGTTGGGTGTGGGGTTTCCTAACCGTTCATTGAAGATCTTATGGTGGCTTTGAGTTGTTATTACTCCCCTTCGGGTCGTTGTCTCTTTGACACATTCCCCGTTTCCCTTCTTTTTCCTATTCTATAACATGCCTATGCCTATGCTGAAGACCGATAATGATGTTTTTCCAAAGGGGTCTAATGTTAAGCTATTTTCTACACTGACAGCCATGTTTTGTTCGTCTGAACGAGACAAAATGGGCAATTTTCTGTAGAGCACTTTCCATATATCATTCCATTCAAGTTTGGTTGAATTTTAGAGAAATATCCAGAAACGTTATTGTATTACTACCCAGTCAGATAAAGAGGGGTTCCGTTGGTTTGGAGCGCCTTTTCTGGGAAAAAAAACTAAATTTTGTCCAGAATTTTAAAAAGTTATAAAAATAGCAAAAATGTAGTCTGGAACCTCTCCTTTTTAATGGTGAATCCGGTGAATAGTTATAGATCAACAGTCAATGCCTCTGCTAGTGGACTATCAATCAATTTTACCGGCCCATGCATTTGTCCAGTATATTTGTTCTGGCCCGAAAAATTACCAAAACCAAAGTTTAGAAATTGATAAAACCAAGGATATTCGCCACCTCCCCTTTGTGTAAACTTCTGTCCTAAATTGATTTTGGCAGCTGTAGATATTTTGTGCTTTTTGTTGTGGTTTTCCAAATGTTCCTATTTATTTCATTTCCAGTGAAGAGACATACTAGTACATTTAAGATGTAATGGGTATTGGCATAATTAAAATCTGTTTATCAAATTTTCAAAAATGCACGTTCTAATCTAGCTAAATGAAAATAACCTGTTTAGCTTCCTTAAAGATGATCCTACATGATGCCACATGAAGAAAAAAATATCTCATCATTGTGAGATAATTTATCTCATAATATGAGATAACATCTCATAATTATGAGATACCATTTCATAATTATGAGACATTATCTCTTAATTATGAGGTATTATGACATTATCTCTTAATTAAGAGGTATTATCTCATAATTATGAGACATTACCTCATAATTATGAGACATTATCTCATAATTATGAGACATGATCACATAATTATGAGACATTACATTGTATCTCATAATTATGAGACAATAAGTATAATTATGGGATGATTATCTCATAATTTTGAGATATTTTCTCATAACTACGAGAAAATTATCTCATAATGAGATGTTATCTCATGATTATGAGATATTCCCTCATAATTCTTCTTGTTGTATCAATACGCTTCCGTATGACCCCACAATAGACAAGCGGAAGAAATGATAGATTTCCTCTAAAGATGTAAAATCAAATTGTTCAAATTGATCACAATCATATGATGGGTATAAATTTATGAAAAATATAGATAATTTCCCCTGAAACAGGACAAGTTGCTTACTCACATGTTAGCCGTCAAAAAGGTAAGTTTTGGGAACGTTCAACATGTTTTAAAATATTTTTGCATGTATCGAAACATTAAAGTTTATTTAAAAAAAGAAAGAAAAAGAACTATCCGAACTTACTGTAAATTTAATTTCTGCATATGGCCAATACGACTTATATCTCTTCAGTGCAGACAAAATCTAAATATTTGGAAAACCAATCTGATATGATCTTTACCTTTACTTTTATACAGGATGATGTATTTATTTCCCTTTTTATTTGGATCGAGTGTCGATCATTTAATATAACAAAATAATTGGCTTATTATTTATTTGCAAAAGACAGACATAAACCCATTAGGGTTACAATTACAATGTATGGCAATATAATTAAACTTATCGCAAGATTAACAAATTAAATTTCACTTTAAACTTTTTTATTCATTTATTAATTTAGGCTTTTTTTATTGATTGGTTTACGGAGTGTAGGCGGAGGAAAAAAAAATAAAAATTTATAATTCAATAGGGTAGGCGGTAAAAAATAAATAAAAAAAAATTATAATCTAATAAGGTAGGAGGTCAAATTAAAATAAAAATAAAAAAGAAATTGTGTAAAATTGTTGACACATCTGAAATTCCTATATATATGCCTTGTCTTAAGTGACTATCTCTCAGAAAAGAAACAAAAAGTGCATCTGCTTTTACGAATTGCTACACTGTGCTACATTGAAAAAATAAAATATATGCAGTATGGGAAACTGGTTCCTACCAATTCATAAAATCTTGGTTCCTACCAATTCATAAAATCTTGGTTCCTACCAATTCATAAAATCCTGGTTCCTACCAATTCATAAAATCTTGGTTCCTACCAATTCATAAAATCCTGGTTCCTGCCAATTCATAAAATCTTGGTTCCTACCAATTCATAAAATCTTGGTTCCTACCAATTCATAAAATTTTGGTTCCTACCAATTCATAAAATCTTTGTTCCTACCAATTCATAAAATCCTGGTTCCTACCAATTCATAAAATCTTGGTTCCTACCAATTCATAAAATCTTGGTTCCTACCAATTCATAAAATCTTGGTTCCTACCAATTCATAAAATCTTTCATAAAGAATGCTAGCATGACAACTGTCGAACTGATAAAATGTGATAAAAATATGCTATTGTAAAAAATGTATTTTAAGACTGACTTGGGAGCACGCTTGGGAGTGCTTTAGGACCTTGACTACTAATATAGGTCTCGCACGGTGGTGTCAAACGGACAAGTTTTAGAGGAACGTGCAGGGGTACACCCTTCGTGCAATAAAATTTAGAATTACATTTTGGTGTGATAAGTCCCTGAAGAACTCAGGTTCTGGTCTATGCTGCCGGTGCATATCTTGGCCCTGAGAGATCAAGACCCAATATTCACTGCGAATGGTGCAGTAACCTGTAACCCAGTTCTGATCAATGTATGGGAGTGTGCTCGTGGAGTAAGTCATTCGTCTTCTAGAGTTATTTTAGGATGAAAAAAAAAGAGTCAACAGTTTCTTCTTTCCTTTTAATATTTCAATGAACTTACACCCACAGTTTCTCACACTGCAGTGCACAAAGTTAGAAAAAAGAAGGGAAACGGGGAATGTGTCAAAGAGACAACGACCCAAAAGGGGAGGGGGGGGGGGTTAATGTTGACTTTGTCCCACTTTGAAGTGAAGAACGCCGACCGCTGTCTACTACAACTAGGTAGAAGGCATTCAAACATGCAGTTGATTTTCATCTTTAAAATGTATGGTTACGTGTTGTTTGTATATTAAATTGTCCTATTAAAACATTTAATTTTAATGAAGACTTTGAAAAAGATCGACCCTCCGGCTCCAATGTTTATTATTCCATTTCTACTGGTTCCTCCGTTATAAAACAGAACTTAAACTACGATTGGACAGGGAACCAAGCTCGCGGACTTTTACGTGCGGTCTGCATCAGCTCCGAGGATTATCCGAATAATGTTAATGGAGAAAATAACGTTTTTTTTATTTTTATTTCAACTTTTCAAAGGAAAATTGGTCGGCGGCAATAAAAAAACCCTCTTAAATCATTTTTTATTTTTATTTGGAAATCTGAAAAAAATAGGGTCGGCGGATCCGTAAACCAACAAATAAAAAAGGTGACCTTGTTTATTTAGTTTTCTATTTATTTAATCTGTGTGTGTTAATTTCGATATTCTGTTTAGTTGTAGAGGTTATAAGCACCATAGGTATCGTCCTGTTCGAGAGTATGATTTCTGTTGAAATTCGGTTCTGATTTCTACTGCTGGTCCTTGATTTCTTACGATTTGTTTTGTGTTGAGATAGTATATTACGCGATATCTGGATCTGAGATAGTATATTACGCGATATCTGGATCTGAGATAGTTTATTACGCGATATCTGGATTATAAGACGAATTATGATAGAACTAAATTGTTAAATAATGGTACAATAATCAGCTATTGAAATAAAATATTAATACATGGATGTATTTTTACGGATATCAAACTAATATCAATTTATAATTAGTTAGGCTTACATGTTCATAACTACGACCGAGCTCTCGTTTTTGTGTATCAACAAAATCTTCTGTCTGCTGTCATTTTTGTTTATCAATGCAGTAGAAATCACGGACAAGCAGTAGTTCTAAATCGTGGACAAAATGCAGAAGAAATCATGTTCTCGCAGGACAACGATACCTACGATGATAAGAGTTCAGTAACACCTAGATGTATAAACTATTGGTAAATAAGACAATTTTTTTATTGCTAAGCTTAAAACATAATAAGCATAACACTATCGGCCAAATGCGAATCGATGAGACCATTATCATAGTCGAAACAATAAATGCGACTCCGATAAAGTAATTACTATTGTAACAAAATCAATATTGTTTACAGGAATATTTTTTCCAACAGTCGCATAAAATTTTTCGATTATGATAATGATCTCATCTATTCGCACTTAACCGACAGGGGTAAATCAATAAAATTCCTAATAATTTGAGATTCTCGGATGTAACATTTAATTTTCCCTTTCTCAACGACATTATTTTATCATAGAAGGTTACTGCTCCCACAACCATACTGAATAACTTTTATGAATCGATTCAAACATTTTGTTTTCGGTTAGTTTTCGACCCTCTTAACAAAGACAAACTATAAATCGTGACTTAAAACTGCACGATTTTTTAAGTTTGAAATTTAGCATTATTTACATTTGCATTTTTGAGTGACAGTGTTTAGGTCGACTTTAAATTGTGCTTTAAAATAAATAGATTAAATTTAAATCAAGGTTACTTCCAAGAATCATTGAGTGATGAAGTATGTTTGTAGAGTCTCAGTAAGTGTGAAGCGTGATTGTTCATCTTAAGTAATTGTGAAACGGATTCAAATGAAAACGGGAGAGGATGTTGAGATTGAGAACCGGGGAAATAGATCATTGTTCAAGTAGGAAAAGGTGTCAAATAATTTGTCACTCGAGATTTTAAAATTTTAGGTTTGATCACTGAAAAGTACGGAAGTGTAATGATGCCACATGAAGAGAAACAAAAATATCGTAATTATGAGATAATATCTCATAAAAATGAGATAATATTTTATAAAAATGAGATATTGTCTCATAATAACGAGATATTTTTCTTCACGTGGCATCACTACGCTTCCGTAGAAAAGCTAATGGTGAACAACATTCAGTATATTTTTCAACGGTCGAGATCAATAAATTTTCGTCAATAAAAAATCTAGTAAAACAGATTTCAGATTTTATTAGTACACTCAGACACATACATGTGCAACAAGAGGTCATATAACAATACAAATAAATATAATATAAATGTATAGTATTGGGATAAGTATAATAATATCTAGGTATATATTATTTTTGTCTTAAATCAATGACAGTGTTGTCTGTGCAGAGGTAGAAGTAGTGAAATTCATCGTCAATTCCACCTCTGCACAGGGTACACGTCCTTTCATTTCGGGGAATACCATTCCATCTTCCTACTTCAATTGGTACTTTACAATTTGACGTTCTGATTTTAGATATTTGTGTTCGTCCAAAATCAGACAATTTAGTTAAATAGATTCTGTTTTAAACAATGAATAAAATTCTCCTCGGGATGAAAGTTCAATATCAGTGAACCATCTTTGTATAAAGTTGCATGGAAACTTTTATGGGGGTCTTTTATGGTTCACTCCAAATTAATAAACTATTTGTTTCTTATTTCAGAGGAGATTATGAAAATTTTATAATTTCACAGAACGTAATGAGGGACACCAAGTAATGACATTAGCCGACACTGAAGCTTTGGGCTAAAAATACAGATAAAATGGCCTGTTAATTGTGCAAGAACTAAACAATAAACGACATCTCTTGACCTCGACCTACAACAGGCCGATAAGTGATTAGTTTTAAACAAAAGAAATGGAACTCTTCATTAAATGAAACAAAAAAGGTCTACTTAGATTTGTTTTCCGTAGTTACATTATACAGAGACTTTGTAAGACATGTAAAGATATTGAAGATGAAAACCATTTCCTTTTGAATTGTAAAATTAATGAACAAAATAGGACAAATTTTTTTGAACTTATACACCAAAACTTCCCAAATTTTTAAAAAATTTCAACCAGTTTCAAAAAATTAGTTTCATTCTTAATCCAAACTCAGCCCTTTTACCGGTAGTATGTACCTTTCTGAAACAATCTGCTGAATTGATATAGGGTCCACGCCGGTCAGAGAGTCATCTATCTCATTGTATAATGTATATGTTTTGTGTTGTATTGTATTGCTTTGACCCTTAGGGGTGTAATTTTGCAATAAAGAATTATAAAAAGTTGTTTCTAATGAGAAAATTCAATGATTTTTTACATCATGTATTTCATTAAGGTATAGAAATAATGTGAATGTTTGCCGTTTGGTTGTAAAGTTTGTAATTAGTGCGTAAATTGCGGTTTAAGTGGGCTGAAGTGGGTGTCTATCAATTTGGATGAATCAAATATACATCTCCGGATTTTCTCCAAAATTGGCCGCATACTGATTCATAAAGAATTGATCAATACATGTGCAAAATTTCATTTCCGCCCCTCTACGCAAATTCCCAGAATACAACCTAAAAGTTCGTGGAGTCTGCTACAATACTGGCTCTATTTTTAGAAATGAAATCGATTTACCTATATATACGTCAAGATTACAACTAAGGGTTAGAGGCCCATTCAGGTAATCGCAATTTGATTTTTTGTCTTTAGTTTGTTTTATTGTTTTAAATGGAACAGTAAACATTCGACTACCGTTCCAAATAAATATTTAGATACAGATATCTCGAAACATTCCCATTAATTTCGTGTAATTTTATCATAATGGGGTACATTGATCCCTGTGAGTGCCTCGGCAGTGTTTATAAATAACATTTACCGCCAAATAATGAACACAGTGGGAGATACCACCCTCACTAATACATTGGTTACGGGATATCATTTTGGATCTTTGAAATATACATCTTTGAAATCAATTATTTCACATTTTCCCTTCAAGATTAATTCTTTGGCTATCTTTTAATACAGAAATTGTGTTCGCCCCCGGTAATTTTTTGCCTTTTAATAATATTTTATTGTCACCAAGTCAATTTTCGTGTGGTCGCAGTGAAGACATTTCACATCAACTATAAACAATTGAACGTGCAATAGCAGACAAATTGTTAACTTTTTTTTGTAAATGTTTTTGTTTTACTAAATGCATCGTTCTTTTGTGATTTATATACCTGAACAAGCTTAATATCCAGTCGTTACTATGCACCATCAACACACGGCGTGTTTCTTAAATATGGCTGATGAAGTAGACGCCCACCTCATTAGCATGTTTAGAAGGGAGATAATTTCACATAATGACTTAGTACCATACAAAAATACTGATTCAGAAATAAATCCAATATATAATAAGATACAGAAAAATAACATATGAATTATATCATCTCAAACGGATAAAGTTTTCCACAGCATGCACTTTCAATCTCGCGATTCAAGATGACTATTTTTATAGTAGAAAATTCATTATCACAGTAATGTCGTTATCACTGTAGATAATTTATTATTAGTATATATGATACTTTATACCCTTACAGATTGACAGCATATAATAAACAAGACATAAACAATTAAACATTTATGATATTTAGAACAATAAAAAATTATGCATTTATGTTAAGTCCNGATTGACGCCCTCGGGTATTCAAATAATGTACTGTTATTGCTTAACTGCAATAATTTTAATGAGCTGTATGGCCATTTCGGAAATTAATTCCTCATCAGCAGCACTAGAACCCAAACAAAGGAAATCCATAATTTCAAAAAATGTTTAAAATGCTTAAAACCAAACGAAATCCGAATAATCAGTAATATAAATATAGCTAAGGACAAAACTACGATGGAGGGAGTAAATCCTTCGGTTTAGAAATTGCATAAATTTAGATAATAGTAATTGAACAAAGTGTACACATGAGATATTATCTCATGTACAAGTACAGTATATATATATCTTTATTAATGCTACTTTATACCCTTACGGATTGACAGCATATAATAAACAAGACATAAACAATTAAACATTTATGATATTTAGAACAATAAAAAATTATGCATCTATGTTAAGTCCACTCTCCTCAGTGCTAGTGACTTTTGAATGAAGGGGGCAGCAAGGTGCATAAGACAAATATCAGACCCTATCAACAAACTACACTGATAATAAAATTATTGGAGTCGCAATTATTTTTCTACAATAATAATTATTTCTGGATTTGCACGTGGGAGTATGTGTTAAGAATACACCACGTGGACGTCAGTTGTAAACAAATACAAATCTCAGTTCTATTTAAAAAATAATTTCAATTTTGTTGGTACGTTAAATATCAAAATACGTTTGCTTTACGTATGCAAAACAACGAAAATTTTTAAATGATGCAAATCACGCCCAAATTTCCTTGTAAATTGCGTGTTTGAACTTTTTCACACAAAGAACAACAATTATTTTATGATATAATACTTGATAAAAAAAACGAAGGAGAAATTTGAAGCGTACCCGCAGAACTCGAATTTAACAATAAAATTACCTGTCGGAAAATTATAAATTAAAAGTATGTGATCATTTCATATCATTCAATAAAGATTCCGGCAATTTTGAAGTAAGTACAGCTGTTTAAAATTATTATTTTATTTTAATATTAAACCTTGAAATATTATATATTTATTTTTTAAATTTTCAATTATAATATTTTTGAGAACGTTGCATATGTTGTATATTTTTCACTGGATTTTTTGTTACGTCTAAATCAAGTTTTAATTCTTTTAAAACCAATTGTCATAGTTTACACAAAATACACCTTCATTGTTGATAGTGCTAAGGTGACTTTTAGATGAACTACTGTATTTTCCTCGCAAAATATTTTCTTTATTTTATTTTGGTTTTCATGTTATCTCAAATTCTGTGTATTATTTTCAGGCTTTGACACGAATGGACAAATCGCAGACAATCAAAAGTATGTAGTGAAGATTAACATCGACAAAGAATTGGGTGGGCGTATTGAAGGTTCTGTTCCATGGAAACAACTATTTTGCGGAAAAACGTCATCCGGAAACTCTGATAAAACACGACTTTTGAAATCAACCGAGGATATATCTACAGCGACGCAAGTGATTCCGAATGGATTAAGTTTAAAAAGATACCTCCCGACTGATCAGCCCTTTGTTGATAATGACTTCGAAGAGAACACCGAACGGGTACCAGATTTGAGGAGTTTTTTGATTGATGCAAAAGGAAACTATAGAGAGTTAACGGCAATGAGTAGATCCAGTCAGAAACAGAAAGTTGTCTGTCTTGATTTCAAAAAGACGGAGAATATTGCTTACGTCAATCCAGCGTTTGTCAATAATACCCCACCGCCAAATAATGATACAGATGACGAAATTAAAAAGGAGGAAGACGTTTCCATTTCTATTGACAACAGGCCCAACGTAGTCAATGAAGTGGAACGAGATGCTGAAAACCTTTCACAGAAGTCTTTGGAACCTGAAATCAAGGATATTCCGAAAGCACACGTTGTTCCGAATGTCCATTTTCATGAGGACGCTGGAAAGGATGTAAATACTGTAAAAATATCAATTCCGGAAGACAGCACGCCGATTTCTTTGCCTATTAACGGCATTTCTAGTCCACAGGAAGTGACGTATGACACACATAATAATAATGTTCCATCACCAGACACACCAGGCGTTGAGTAAGTCTTGTTGTTATTGTTGTTTTTAATCGTTTTTTTCTTTTTCTTTTGGCTTGGTACGTTTCGTTATGTTTTGTTTTGTTTGTTTGTTTTTTTTTAGTTTTTTTTTGCCTTTTTCATTATATAGAAAAGGGTGCATTTATGTAAAAATTCCCAAACAGTATTGGAATTTCGAATTGAATTTGCTCGATTCAGCCTCGAATAATGACTCTTATGCGTTTCATGGTGCCTTAACCTGCCTTGCTATTGAACTTGGGTTAGGATTCAAGGTGATTTCTCTCCTAAACAGTAAGTGAAATTGGATGGTGGACGCCATGTTTATCAGCACATTTCTTTACCAGCCATGTCTTCCCATTTCTTCTATAAATAATGTTCTCAATCAGGACTACTTTTAACAGTTTGGTACATGCATCATTGGACCTTTATATTATACCCCCGCTTGAACGGGCGGAATACAGTGATCATGGTGTCCGTCTGTTCGTCCGCCCGCCATAAGGTTCTTACTTTGTTGCGTAAATTCCTCCTAGACCACTTGATAAAATTTACTGAAACTTTTACAGAATGTTCAGTACATATAATCAGTGTGCATCAACTATTTGAAAACTTGATTCCATCTTCTTTTTCATTATTATTATTATTTGGTTATTTCTGGAATCTAATGTAGGAGCGGGGGTACAGTATATATAAGTTAGTTTAAATAACATTTTTCTAGGTAAGATTAGGCAGAGTGATTTCAACCAATCAAATTGCAAGGCACATTCCAGTAACTATTTCGTTTTTTTTTTTATTTTTGGGTTTTTGTTTTTTTTTTTTGTTTTTTTTTTTATTGATGTAAACAATCCAATATAGCCTGTAGATAGAAGATACAATCATCATTTTTTTCAAGTGTACGTGCATGCGAAATTGTACGCGCACGTTTTCTGTTGTGTTGTACGTGAATTTTGTACTGGTATGCTATAGGCACATAATTACCCTTTGTGGTGGGTTTTGCATTAAACATTCCAGAGTCAAAACAATATAATTCAAATTTCATAACCAAAGATCGATAAAATGATAGATCAGTTCTAAAGGAGATACAAACGTGACAATATTGTCGTATATAAATAAAAATTGTAGAAAACAAACAATATACTGGGTCAACTTTATTAGCGAAGATGTCTTCGAACAAAATTTTATATTTTATATTCAATTATTAATCAGTATTTATCTCAGTCTGTCAATTCATTATCCTTTGGCTGTTAGAAACTAAGAATATCCACACAAACAAAATATTCTACAATACGTACATTCACCTTTCAGAGTTCGTATTTTAGTAATCAAAATTTCAGTATTCCATTTTTAAAACACGACCAAGGTGCATGAAAAAATTTTGCTCTGATGAATTATGTCTAAAAACGCCAATTATTGGGGTCAATAAACTGTCCAACTAAGTACATATATCCTTATTGAGGCTATTAAAAACCAGGACGATAATTTGCAATGTCGAAAATTTTCTTTTATGATCAATGTTTTGGTTCAAACATAGAACAGAGATATGAGACCAGTTCTATGTTTATCTGTTTCATTGCAATGATATTAAAATGTACCAATTGCGTGTAAAATGTGCTGGGAAACAGCTGGTAAGAGTAGCTACCTAAAGAATATCACGAACCATAACCAATTTCCTGTTTAGAAAGTACATAACCATCACAGTAAGGGGCTTTTGGTTCTACTGGAGCCATATATAGAATGACTAAGTGCTGCACCCTTGCGCTGTTACGCTCATGGGACAAATCGGAAAATTAAAAATTCCCCTGCAGAAACAAAGCCATTAATTAGGGCCCACCACATTTTGGCGGAAGCCCTATAGTAATCACTCTGCGCGTCCGTGCGCCGTCCGTTACAAATTCTTGTCAGGGACATACCTTTTTTGCCTTTTGAGATAGGCTTTTGATATTTTGCAAAAAGATAGATCACTTCAAGACGATTTGTCATAAATCATGATTGGGGACCTCTGACCTGGTCTTTGTCTTCAAGGTAAGATTATTGCTTTTATAATGACAAAGCGTGTCCGGCTATATTTTTTTTGCCTTTTGAAATTAGCTTTTGATATTTTGCATTTGGATAAATAACTTAAAGACGATGTGCCATGAACCATGGCTGGTAACCTTTACTTTTGACCTTGTCTTCAAGGTTAGATTATCGTTTTTACAATGGCAAGGTTGTCGGGCTTAACTTTTTTGCTTTTGAGATAGTCTTTCAATATTTTATGCATGTAGATAGATCACTTCAAGACGATGTATCATGAACATGATTGTTGACCTTCGACCTTCACCTTTGTTTCAAGGTCAGATTATTGAATTTATAATGGCAAGTGATGTCCAAGCCATAACATGTTTGCCTTTTAAGATAAGTTTTTGATATTATGCATGTAGATATATCACTTGAAAACGATGTTATATGGACCATGGTTGGGTACCTTTACCTTGAAATTTGTTGTCAAGGTCAAAATATTGCTTTTCTTATGACAAAGTAATCTACAGGCTTTATTTTTATTTTGTCTTTTGAAATAAGCTTTTGGTATTTTGCATGTGTTTGATTGATTGATATGGGATTTAACGTCACTTTCAGCTGTATTTTAGTTATCTCATGACGGTAAGTTTTAGTGGTGGAGGAAGCCGGAGTGCCCGGAGAGAACCACCGACCTTGGTCAGGTAACTGACATACCCTATCACATACGATTGTAAGCCGAGTGCACTTTTTTATAATGTACAAAGCGGGGCGCGAACTCACACTGCATGTGTCATATTCCAAAGGTTGGTGAACCTTGACCATTGAATTTTCATCAAGCTTTTCCCTGCGGTGGTAAATGATACAAACTTGAAAATTTGTCACATGGTTATTCCTTATTCTAATGCAACATTTATATAACGAAGGTTTTGATTGGTCCATAGTGACCGTCAGTTCCACCATCTACACATCTGTGACAAAGTAGGTTCCCTGTTTAGTCTAGTTCCTAATATTGTTACAAATTCACGAGTTTAAAATAGAACATGAAATTTATGTGTTGCATTAGAATCGCAATAACAGTACATTATTTGAATACCCGAGGACGAATCTTGATTTGACGGTCAAAATATCCGTTTACAGGCTCCGCTACGCGTCGCCTATAAACTGCATTTTGACCGTCAAATCTACGATTGACGCCCTCGGGTATTCAAATAATGTACTGTTATTGCTTAATTGAGAGATGCATTTTCAGACGTGTGGGTACTACATTCTGTTTATTACTGAGGATTACATGTACATAAATGTGTTCATACTTGTATTGTGTCCACACTTGTATTGTGTCCACACACTTTTAAATTCGCACTCATTACAGCGGGACCAACAGAGATGGCTGCCATACATCCTATGTCTAGTTTCAAATAAATACACAAAAAGTTATACGATTAAACATCACTAATGTGTTACAAAATAATTTGATATAAATTGCTTTTATTGTTAACTTGAAAGGTCTTTCATTTCTTATTATGCCATGTGTTTCTCTTGAATACAACCGGAAGTGATGAAGGGATTTTCCAATGTCATTTTTAAATACACGTACAAAACAACTAAATCAGAAAATGTTTTGTTTTCAAGCCAATGAAATAAAGGGACACAAATGTTATTCGGATGGTCGTCCAGATCTGTCTCTATATTTGTAACAAATTTGACTGATTAGAGAGAGACATTACAGTGCCGTGTAACGATTTTTTATTTAAAGTTAATTGTCTGAATTGGTCCTTTACTTAAGCATGTCCAATTTTCAAACTAACATAAAAGAGCCCGTGGTTCCCGTACTTCGCTTTTCTGCGTTTACACATGGGACCTCCTGTTTATTTATCATGACATAAGCTAGCAAACAATAACATGGCTTGACTAAAGACCGAAAAAATTAAATGAACTGCCATGGATTAGTTGTCTACGTTTATTTAATTTTATTGTATGTGGTGTGAATATTGTAATATTTATTCATATGCATTTTATATAGACCAGTTTGGAAAAGTGTATATTTTGAGAGTCGGTAAGGAAAAGTGTATATCTCACATAACCAAGAATGTTTTAGACAGCTTTAAGAAATGCTAGAACTTTTTGCGTATAACATATTATTGCTTGAATTCACCTTCTTGTTCTTATCAGGCCATTTATCTTCTAAGACATAGCTTATTTTGCTCTGACGTAGTTCTGCTAAAAAAATATTTGAATTAAAATGTATATATAACTGTTCTTGTTATAGGAAACGCAGGTTATCAGAAAGAGATTGATTTTCAACAGTAAAAATACGATTTATTTGTTTATTTTTTATTTAACCCAAACTTTATCAATAGTTACGTTGATCCATTTGGCGAAAATGTTTATGATACGATGCATTTATAGTTAAATAAAGCAGACAAAATGTTATTGTCCTGAGTATCAGTTTTATGTATTAAGATTTGATTTTTAGCAGCACATTTGAAAGAATTATTGAAATAACTGACATTACATGTTATGCTTGTTGATGACCTCGCATCCATAACAAAATGGACACATGGATGTAGCCTTTTTCAACATTTAGCAAGTGAATTCCGCTCAAACCGGTGCTAGGGGCCGTCTTGAACTTATTATGAGGTCGGAGTGATTGTTCTTCGTTGAAGGCCTCATGAAGATTTCAATATGAAGAACAACAATGAAAGCGTTGTTCCATTTGCTTAAGTCTACAATGTATTTATTTGGATTTTTAGCCGTGTACATTTACTCCATATCCCTTTATATGTTCATCTTTAAAATTGTCAAGATTTAACAAGTGGCGTGGATACGTGCACCCATCCTAAAACTGGAAAAATATATTTTTTCTGGGAGGGGGGTTTCGGCATTTTTTGTCATTTAACGTACTAAATATTAGTGCATTTTTTTGGCTATTGCAGTTATTCACTTCTGCAGTATGGACCCCGTAAATGATTCCCCGTGCAAGTGATATATCCTCTCCATATATTTCATTTATGATGTACTTGTCATTGAGAGAATTTCTCGCATTTGATTTGCTATCTTTCTTTCATTTTTTTCATTTTTTTTTTAAATTCGGGCAACGGATGACAGTAATTGTAGGAGCACTTTGCCTTTTTAATTTATTTTTTTTGACGACTCCACTTCCATTATTAGAATAACGATGGAATCCATGGATGGATTGTTTTTCAACATTCAGCAATGAATTCCACTCAAATCGGTTCTAGGGACCGTCTTGAACTTGCTTTGAGGTATGAGCAAAGTTTATTCAAGATGAACCATTACAATATGTTATTTCATAGCTTGAGTTATACAATGTATTTGTAGAGACTTTGTCTCATGTACATTTACTCTATATACTTGCATTGTTAACTAAATTAAAATCATCTGCAAGAAAGTGGCAATTATCTGGAAGCGCACGGCCTTTTATCCCACAGTATAAATCGATAACAGGTAGAAACGGAACACGTTTGCGTAGATCGCCAGGGATGGTTGAAATATAGTCTTGACATTTACCCCATTTCCTTTCTTTTTCATATTTAACATTGTTTCCAGTTTAGTACGTATATTTCTCACATCGAGATATCAAAATTTTCACATTTTAAAGTTCGAGGTTTATCCGAGAACTTTAAAAATATGAAAATTTAACTATCGAGAAGTGAGACATTCGTAATAACCTGAAAACAATGTTAGAGATTGTTTCTCTAATTTCTACTCAATTTATTTCAAGTAAAGCGATCTCCATAGTCTCATGTCTCAAGTATGCCACCATTTTGTTGCTATCAGCGTTGCTATGTGTATCATTGCGCCATTCATTGAAAGGGACGTTGAATATATTAGTTTTGATAAAAATGTCATATTGTCAGTAAATTGAGTTATCTTGGTCATCAAAAACCGTTTCGCTAGACAATGATGCAGGTGTTAATTTCATCAACATCCGGTTGCACTATTTCTAAAAACTGACACGAGCAACTTACATGATTGACCAATCGCCAATTGAGATCAAGTAACTCACATGTTGATTATCATTTCGCTAACTCATTAGTCAGGAGATTTTAAATTTGCTAGAAATTGAAGAAAAGGCATTACAAGCACACAAATTCATGCTTTTATCAAATTTCAATATATAAAAATGCGAAACCTACTCCTAAAATTATGTTTTGTAGATAAATATAAAATATTTCTTTAACATAAATATTTTTGTTTGTGACCAGTGTATCGGAAAATTTGATTGATTTGGGTATATGGGTTACTATTATTTACAGTTAATTACTTTGTTAATTGCTAATTGATATTATGGTAAATCTAAGGTAAGCCATTTAAAATTGTCATTTAACGTACTAAATATTAGTACATTTGTATATTCGGTATAGAGAAATACCGTATACGCGTATGTACCTCAAACAAATCAATTTAAGAATTTCTGCCGTTAGCTTGACGGTTAACGTGGTTGCCTCCATTGTGGCTGGGTCGCGAATGTAATTTTCGGTTAGGGCTAAATAATTTGGACGTTTTTCATGTAGACTTTTCAGTGTGTTGATCTATTAACATTCATATCTTATATATATCATACATAATACACAGAACTTGTTCTAGCTAAATTACATATACAGGTAACTGATGTTGTCTTCTTGACATTTGCCCCATTTCCTT
>MJUU01050699.1:27321-39893 GCA_002080025.1 Modiolus philippinarum | reverse complement strand
AAAAAAAAAAAAAAATCAAATGGATGCTCCCTAATGTTGAGCGCAATTTTCCGTTGTCACACTTTCCTTCTATAAGATACCCAGAGAGGAAAGACTATGTAAAACATGTAAAGTCTTGGACAATGGGGAACATTTCTTCTTTAATTGTGCAATAAATCAATTTTGTAGAAAGCAACTTTTAGAATATTATATGAAAACTCAGCTAAATTTTAATTCCCTGAATCAGTTAAAAAAGTTGACTATTATACTTAATCCGTCAACCTCTGAACAAATTAAAACAGTAGTAAGAACTGAGGAAAGGAGACAAATAACTGTTTTGATATTATAAACATTTATATAAATTCTTTTATGTTGTCTTATGTTCAATGTAATATACTACAACCCGAATGGGTCATGAGTATTTGAATAAAGATTATTCAAGACATAACTTCTTTCGGTCTGCATAGGGGTATTCAACATAGCAAGAACATGATTTCTTGTATTTGCCTACAAGATAGCATAGGTAATATTCCATCAAATTTGATTGAATTGACTTTCTACATCTCTTTTTTATTTCAACTTACAAAAAGACATCATTGTCTTGAAAGAAAATACATATACTGGACTTCATTTTCAGTAGAATCGTTCTAAGCTGGTCAGTTTGTATTAACAACATAAAGGAGCACACCTCGTTAGAGCTCATGCCACCCTTTAAAATTATTACTAATTTTGATGCGATTTGAGACTCTTTATATTATAATTTTCTGTGAGATCGTTCTTGCTCTTCATCGTAAAGGGTAGGTCACGCTAAATACATGTACCTTGTATGTAACCTGAATTACATTTACTACTGGTGAACAACCCTTGGTACGGTGAAAAAAAAAACTTCTTGATTTCACCATCTTGTTTTCATGTAGTGACAAAGTCGATTTGCATGAAAGTTATAGTTAGTTCGCCTCAGGAAATATAACTAAACATCCAGGGTATGTCACGCTATATACCCCGTCTGTAACCTGAATTCCCTTTATTTTTCGATGAACAGCCCTGGTGAAATGAAATCTGCGAAAAATGTTACTCTTATCAATTTTACCATGTTGTCTTCATGTTATGACGTTGTCAATTTCCATGACAACTTATATTACCTGGCAGTTTTCCGAATATATGTTGACATTCAAGGAACGTCATCCAATCAAAAGCAGGCTTACATTTGTAAATCGGAATATATGTTGACATTCATGGAATGTTATCTACTAAAAAATACCGAAGTTGCATAAAAACAGTAAACTTCGTTATGCTGTACACATGTTTCAAGGAGTAACCTTATCTACTAAAAATCAGACTTGCAGCTGTAATCTGGAATATACGTAAATGTACATTTTCGGTGTTGTGTTTAATGTACTGCGTAAATCTTTTTTTTCAGGTGTTCTATTGGACCCATATGTTATACGTTCCATTCTGGATATTAGTAATTATACATGGTTCTAACTTCTGGAAATGGTTTGTGGCACCTGGATTAATATTCATCGCAGAGAAAATATCAAGGTCAAAGTTCATAAAGTTAGCACGATATGGAAATACTTATATAGAAGATATTACCTTGTTACCGTCTGGGGTAAGCTATTACATATACATATACAATTAGTATGGCGTCTTCACAAAGTGAAATCCATCTTCATGCTTTTCTCGATTGGTGTCGCTGCTGAACTAGGTTGTTGGCGGGAAAACTACCCATTTCAAACATGTCCAAAAATTTTCCCTAAATAACAACGTAGAAAAACAAAAAACTGATATTGCAATGCTAAAATCAAATAGGACATAAATTTGAGGAAAATAATATAATAAATGTCGTTCTATTAATAAATTAGATTGGAATTTGAGCAAATCTTCAAAAAATTGCTTCAGTAGTGCAAAGGCAAACACGAATTTGGTTAGATGGTACACGATAATTTAAAATAATATAAAAAAAATCCACAACAAAACCTTCAACATTGAAAAAAAACTGCTGCGTTAGGCTCACAATGCCGTTAGAACACAAGAAAATGTGCTATAATCACTTGAATAAATATTGCCACACTACATCAATAAATTTGTTTTTGGTAAAAAAAAAGAACAGGCAGAGGGTATGTGATACCTCCCGTAAGATTGGCGTAAAAAACCTTGGAAAAAAATCTATAACATCGAAATCCAACAAGTATAATATGAAAATTTCATCAGTATGAATATTTTGAAACCACGCATAATTAAAGGACTTCAATGTATGAATGTACATCAATTTTATTTTTCTTGTGTTTTCGGTATATATTTTGTATTTTCAATATTTTTGTGGCGATGTAGTTCAGATATTCTACCTTGATGTAATAATGTTCCCTAAAAATCGTTTCTAATGACAAAAAATGTGCTTTCATTAGGTTACAAAGTCAAATATAACTTTTTTTGCCTTTTGCTTGCCTTTCAGGTAACACATTTAGAAATATCAAGGCCCACCAACTTCAGATATAAACCAGGAGATTATGTATTTATACAGATTCCTGTAATAGCTAGTCATGAATGGCATCCATTTACAATCAGTAGTGCACCAGAAATGGATGGTTCGTATATCTTACCATATTTTAATCTACCATGATTTAAGAATGGACTGTTCAGTGGCAGTGTGGTGGGCGCCAAGCGTGAAGCAGATAATGCTCACCTATCAGGAACGCCGATTTTGATTTCTGTGTTCTCTTGTATATCACAATGTTGTATTTTAGTTTTGCCTTTGTCCAAAGGAGTATGCCTTTGTCCTGTGCCTTTGTCCTATGAAGCATGCCTTTGTCCTAAAAGTATGCCTTTGTCCTATCAAGCATGCCTTTGTCCTATGAAGTATGTCTTTGTCCTATGAAATTTGCCTCTGTCCTATGAAGTATGCCTTTGTCCAATGAAGTATGCCTTTGTCTTATGAAGTATACCTTTGTCCTATGAAGTATACCTTTGTCCTATGAAGTATGCCTTTGTCCTATGAAATTTGCCTTTGTCTTATGAAGTATGCCTTTGTCCTATGGAGTATGCCTTTGTCGTATGAAATTTGACTTTGTCCTATGAAATTTGCCCTTCTCCTATGAAGTATGCCTTTGTCCTATGCCTTTGTCCTATGAAGTATGCATTTGCACTATGAAGTATGCATTTGTCCTATGAAATTTGCCTTTGTCCAATGAAATATGCCTTTGTCCTACGAAGTATGCCTTTATCCTATGAAGTATGCCTTTCTCCAATGAATTATGCATTTGTCCTATGAAATTTGCCTTTGTCCTATGAAGTATGCCTTTGTTCTATGAAGTATGTCTTTGTCCTATGATTTTTGTGATCTTTTCCCTTGTAGTTGAATAAATGATGAATAAATGGACTTTAAATTTTCTTTAGCACATTATGGTACTCCCAATGTTTTATGGGGGTTCAATACGATAGTGTTTTTTCTTGTGGCGTTCCTGTTCGTTTCTACATTTGTTTTATATTCTTCATGTAGCCTTTTATCTCCTGTGCTCTTAAATTTTCTTGTTTTAAATTGCCTTTTTGCTTGTTATTCGTTTGCGGATGTGTATGAATGAAAACATACCTAACAATGAATAATTTTAATGCTAATATTTGAAATTATACATTGTCATCATACCAAGCCATGTAATCCTTCATCAGTACAAAGTACATTTAGTAGATAAGCAAAATTGGAAAATGCGACTCTTGTTGCATATTACAATGTCTTGAGTTTTCTGCTGGCAAAGAAATGTCAAAAACCAAAAATAAAAAAAAACAACGTTCAAATATATCTGATTATTTGGTCTGGAAGTCTCCTTAAGTTTCGAAACCTAAGGAAAATTAAACTTTAAAAATATTGAGGCTTCACTCCGTGCATGGCAATCGGTGGATGTCCTTGGTACTGGATTTGGCCTCCTATTTCGATATATTTGGTAATGAGTACTTCTTTTTTTACCACTTTCGGACTATGGCTTTCCATAGTATTTGATTCTAATGCTGCTGTTGAGAGATTACTCCTTGAAACACGTGTACAGCATAATGAAAATTTACTGTTTATGATGCAACTTTGATCAACTTTGGTATTTTAGTATTTTTTTAAATCAGACAGTAACATTTTAGGAAAACAGATGAAACTATTTGAAAATCATAACACTCATATTTTGGCCGGAAGCTCTTTGGAATTTCAATAAATTCTCGAAGCCAATTGGCAAGACTTACACATCCCGTTCTCTGTCCTGTAAACTAATGAATTGTGGTGAGAGCATTCAGTGCAGAACTGTAAAAATGTCTGCCAACATACCTTCAAGATAAAGTAACATTATGTAGCTTAATTTTATACTTTCATTAGGTCGTATCTGGCTTCATGTTCGATCTGCTGGACATTGGACTAAAAAATTGTACGAATATTTTGAAAGTTATGATCCGGGGGAAAGTGACGAGATAGATGAAGATGAAGACCTAAATATGTTGGACGAAATGGAAAGACGACGACGGTCCACTGTGCATTCACGGAGAAAGTCTACAATTGGTGAGTAAGAGAATGGAAGAATTTTTTTTTATCAAAATGTAATATTACTCGTGCAGTTAGCATGACATTTATATCATCTATTTAAAGAATGTTTATTTTATTACAAACGTGGATGTGTATTGTTGCCATAAAATTTATAATCATGTAAAGATTATACGTTATTTATACATAAATACATTATACATAATTTTGCATGGATAATTATGAGATTGGTTGCCCAACATTTTGGCATGTTTTGAAACTAGAATTAATTTTTACTATGTACCATTGAAATGGAAGTGAAATAAATATTGAATTTACTTTTTTTGTTTAGTATGAACTCTTCCACGTGTGATCGTATCATGGTATAGTGAAGCATTTTCGATTTTGTTTATAAACCATTGAAACAGAAGTAGTGTAGTTTTGCTTTGGGGTACGAATGCTTATAACGTTTTATGATAATGTTCCTGATAACAAATGATTTTTATTTGTAAAGTATATGGTGTTATGTACTAATTCATTTCAAAATTAGGCACCAGTTTTCGCCGAATTAGGTGTATTTACATGTTTGCTTAATTAGGTTATATTTTGATCTATCATTACCATCTATTTTTAATAAGATCGTTTTTTTATTTTCGAATGATTATGGACATTGTTTCTTTTGATTTGTTTACTTAAGCTGTCGGAGATATGGTGATATAATTTCGGTACTTAATTACTTGTATAAACGACCTAAAAAGAGCTTATGCGTTCCAAGTTCATACTTTAATGACGCGTTTTAAATTCTGTTTTAAGTGAATTTGATGGGGGTAATATTTTAGTACTTTTCACCCTATTATGTCCTAAACACTAGATATACCTGTTCAACTTGTTGCAAGCGAATAATGATGCACTTTTCGAAGTATCTATTTATTTTTGTCCTTGTTTCGGAGCTTGGAACATTTGTGTAGGAAAAAACCTTATTTGTTTCTCTCAAAACCAGCATCTCTTGAAAAAAGTTATGTTTATTTGATTTTTCTTATATCTACTTAATGATAATTTTATCTCACTTATCAGACAAAAAAGGTAATCGCTGTAATTTTTTTTTAAAAGTAACTCGAATAATCCAGTCGTGAATTTCCTCACTTGAGGAGGAAATTGGGTACGGAGAGGATTGAATTATTCGAGTTAAAAATGCGTTAGTTTGGTTTGTTTTTCAGATATCTAGTAGTTGATATGTATAGGATCTGTAAGTCTCGTCATTTGACATCGAGAATTCACGATAACATTGCAATTCGAAAATATTTTCCCGCCAATTCAAGCTTGTTTTAACGTTTAAATATAATACGCAGGTAGTGGTGGTACCAGTAAGTTTTAACATTAAACGAGACAAACACTCCCTATTTAAAACAAGCTATACACTCTAAACCATACTTTATTTTTGTTTCAATAGGGCTTGTAAGTCTCGTACAATTTTAGTACTTCCGGGATCAAAAATTGTACCCGGAAGTTACATTTTTAACGAAGATACATGACGTTTCCAACAAAAATTTAAACGTCATAATCATCAAACGTCATTTTTTGGCGGGAAACGTATTCGAATTGCCTGTTTATCGTCGATTCTCGTGAGTCACATGACGAGACTTACAGACCCTATAAAAGCAATCTATTTTGTTTTTTTTTTCTCTTCGAGAAAGGGGATGCCTATGTGGTTCGAGAAAAATGGGAGTTTTATACTTCGTTTGCTATTTTTTCGTAAATGTTGCCTGAATTATATTTGATTTGATCTGCACTGAAACGACATAAATTGTTGAAATTCACAAATGCAGAAACTAAATTCACAGTAACTTCGGTATTTTGTTATTAATTACCACAGGGCCGATGCCACTGCTGGTGGAATGTTAGTCCCCGAGGGTATTCACGAACCTAGTAGCCAATACTTCAGTGTTGGCCCGAAAACCGATTTTATTTGAAAACTTGTAATTTTAAAATTTTACAAAATTTTGTTCAAAGTTAAGGAGTATCTCCCTATTGCATAGCTCTGTCCTTAGCTGATTTTGGCTTTCCTTTTTAGATCTTTTGTAAATTTGTTCTCTATCAGCTTTACACATATTTCGGTTTATGGATTTCCAAATGTTTTGATTTGATCTACACTGAAGAGACAAAGTTGTCGAAATGCGCATACGCAGAATCTAAATTCACAGTAACTTCGGTATTTTGTTAATTATACACGAAAGTAAATACAATTTGAATTTCAAAAGAGCTTACTTATCTCTTGAAACCCGCTCTGTTTCCGCCAATAGGGTTTGTAAGTCTCGTCATGTGACTCACGAGAATCCACGGTAAACAGGCCATTCGAAAATGCTTCCCGCCAAAAATGACATCTAAGGATTATGACGTTCATATTTCTGTTTGAAACGTCATATATCTTTGTTTAAAATGTAACTTCCGGGTACAATTTTTGATCCCGGAAGTTCTAAAATTGTACGAGACTTACATGCCCTATATATCCTCTGTGTTCAAAATATTTTATTTTGTTTGCACTTAGGATACCTATTTTGCTGTTTTGTTTTACATGTTTGTAGATTTTTATTTAATTATGATTTTTAGCTTTAGAATCGTTCGGATATGACTAGTCCTTTTGTATTATAATTTGATATTTAATTAATCTGAAGTGAAGGTTTCCTAAAATGCTTAAAAATGTTCAATAATTGAAAATAAAATGATGAAGGACAATTAAAACTAAACAAATTAAATTACAGAATGTTCACTGATTATGCATGACAGTACTTTCCATGAAAAAGGGTTTAGAGGAAGACGGTTCTATATGAAAAATATTTCAACGTCTACAAAATAATAATATATCACATGTTATCCTATTGGTTAGACCTCTGATGAACTTAGAATGTAGCTGTTAAGTCTACATTGATCAGATTTGACCCTCACTTTGCCAAAAGTAGTTTTTTAGATACTAATACACTACTTTGGACCAAACCAGATGCAGGCACATTCACGATAAAAAGCGAACCATGAATTCTCAGAAAACCGCTTAAAATCAATTTATGATAGATTGTGATTTTAGAGAAATTATTATTTTAGATTATTCTGAAATGCTACGTAGCTCTCTCGCAACAGCGTGTCACGTGATGTCAAGTACTGGTATGTAATGTGCGCACCTTTCTTTCTTTCTGCAGAATTTAAATTTCGATATATGATAAAAAATCACTGAAAAGCATTTTAAATCGCTGAATGTATAAATACGTAATATTTTATATATATTTTAAAAAAGATCAATTGAATAAGTAACATGATTTTTTTTTCTATTTCTATTTTGCTATATTAAGTTTGTTTTCAGTTATGGTTACTTATCGATTTATATATGGCAAAAAGCAGACAATTGAAAAACCAGATTGCTGAGAACTCCATTATTTATTTATTGTTATGCACGCTATTTTAAGATTGAATTAAGATTGATGTTTTATTAATGTATGGTGGTCTATGTCAACACATTGATAAAATGACCGGTATGACTTTTTCATACTCATGTCTTATAAAAAGAGGGATACAAAGGATTTTTCTCGGTTTCTCTGTGATAACTTGAATTTGCTTCCAAACAGCATTTTGGGGCTATGCTGCTATTCATAAAATACAATTCAAGTTCGATTTCAGGGTCCCAGCTTTATTACCTTTTAAATACATAAAAAAATCAAATATTATATTTTCGGATGATAACTTGAGATTATACTTTATCTTTTGTATACACTTTCATATACAATATTTAGTTACACTCATTAATTTTCGTATTTTGTTTTTTACTATACTCTGGTTTTATATCTGTCCACAATTTTGAAATTATTTGCTTGATTATATGAATTGCCATTTTTTTCTCGATAATAGAGGTACTGAACGATGTGTCACTTGGTAAGCATATTGCGTGGAATTAATATTTAAGGCATAAATATATACAATGCTGCTTTCATATAACAACCTTGTAGTACTCCTTTTTATAATGGATTTTATTTAAATACTAATATACTATTATATAACCAGAAATCAAATTGTGAAATTGCATTTTTGTTGTAATTTGTCAATGTTGATGTTTTGTGTCATATGTATTTTTACGACATTTCTTTTCTTTTTTGTAGGTCCTCAGCTTCTGCAAACACTAATGAATTGATTATTTTTTTGTAAAATATTCAATTTTTTTTAGAAAAATCTAAGGCAGTGCCCCCCTTTTTACATATTTAAAAATTCATGTCTTGTACACCCTTACAAGACGGGGATTAACAAACTTGTCATGACACCATTCACGTCGCTTAGGAATGTCAAGTAAAGCTCGGGGTGCAAAGATCGTGGTTTTCGTTTATGAATACTTATGATAATTAAATCGAAAAACCTTGTAAAACATCCGTTCAAGCATGGCGCCTTCCCTGTGTGACGTAATATTTACTGTCTTTTGATTTGCTGAAAACCTAATTTCCGAGTTCAAATCATGTAATTTGTAAATGTGTGAAACAAGGGCAGTAGAATACCAAAGGAATTGAATATTATACATTGTATTATGTTTCAATTAATGGATTGATTAATTAGGTAGTGAGAGTTTAACGTCCAATGAGCAGTATCTCAGCTATATCTGGACGAGAACAAGTTCATCAATTCATCAGTTCTCACGTCCTTGTTTTGTCTTTGTTTTTATCTGTTACCGTTTTTGCCATGTCTTTGGACTTCGATTTTTGTAGTCATCGTTTCCCTTGTTCCTTCGGTATTCTGCTGCCGTTGTTTTTTAAACGAAGAAAGAAATAAAGGAGGAAGGGACAACCGGGGAAGCGACTTTTGGTTTCCACTGGAAAAGGGAGAAATGGGTAGGGGCAGGAACTTAAGCCTTCTATACGGCACCCAACGCGTCTGTTCTGTTTAGAGAAATATAGAAGGGGTCTTTATACTGCATGGAGCGTGGCGTTTCTCCACACAGTTTGGCTACAATGGTTCGCGGTCAGGCTTTCCGTATTATGACATGACTACCCCGCATTGACAGGGCATTCCCCTATCCACAAACCTGGGGAAGCACGCGGCAGCTCCCCTGAATACCAATTCAGGTACCGGGTCAATTAATTGAAGTGTTCCTATAAACATTTTGAAAATTTTTACTTTTGAGGTCCAACACGATGACTCGTAACAGATGTTTATCACTATCTGGGAAATTACTCCTTCAGGGATACGATGAAATGAAAATTTTACGTAATTTATAATATGGTCACCGTAACGCTGTGGTTGATACGTATCCGTTCTCAGAACTCTAACCAATTGCAACTGCCGCGTTTATATAAGACTAGATCTAGTCATAACTCTTATAACTTGTAACTGACATGTCTACAAAACACAAAATTTAGCATTGAGTCGCCCAATCTAAACTACCGGAGATAATTGGTTTCTCGCTCCAATTTTGAATTTGAACATATGGCTTCGCAAATGACGTGTGACGTATACCTAGGTAGAGACGCTAAAACTGTCAACACATCCGGTCTCACTAGTTAAGGGTTTCATGTTATTTCTCTGACCTGTTAATTGGATCATTATAATTGAAAATCGGCATTATATGCTTCTTTATATTTTATTCTTAATGAACATGAATTGATAGAATTTTATGAAAAAGGAAGGAAATTGGGTAAATGTCAAGGAGACAACATCCCATCTCCAGGTTGTGGTTTCTCAGTGGTATTATTTCGCCATGTTTTTGGCTAATAATTGTTCATTTAGGTTTCATTCATTTAGAAATTTAACAAAATAGTTATTTTAAAAAAACATGAGCTAAAACATATGAGCTTTAAATCTGTTGCTGGATTTACAGAACACAGCAATTATTCAAGGGAGATAATTTCATAAAATATTTTAACAAAGATATCACCAGAGAAATTAACATTTTGCAATTTTTCTCTAAATTATTTCAACGGTGGCCCCTAATTTTTATTTTTTATATGTAAACTACATAAAGATAATTAAACACATGCAAAGTATGAAAAAATTCTATAATAAATTTTTCAAACATCCTCCCATATGATCATTTTCCCTATCAATTCTATGTAAAATCTTGAAATTTTCAATTTCAGATTTTGCGCTTAAATGCACCGTGACCCCCAAATTTTATTTTATATCTTGAATAATAATACAGTTATGTTTCTACACAGAAAATTTTACAAAATTCTATAATAGGAAATTAATACCCTGCAGACACCTTAAATGACCCAAAACAAAACATCTAGGGGTCACCGTATGGTCTTCAACACAGGAATGAACATCACAGCATAATGCAAGCCCTAAATGGCCCAAACAATTAACAAGTGAATATACCAATGGAAACAAATCACGTCCATTAATCCGAATATCAAGAAACTAAAATTTTATAAGATGAAAAGGACAAGCTAATGACCAACATATTCCTGACTTGGGACAGGCGAAAAACTGCTGTTGAGTTAAACTCGTTTCTTGGATCAAAACCCTGCCTTGTGTGTGGTGAAATACTTCTTAATATATTTATATTTATATATACTTTTCAACTTATTTCACAGAAGTTGTTTTTGCTATAAAATGTTTGCCTGCAAATACCGTCATTTTAATTGATTTACATTTCGGTAACATTTCAAGTGTCGCGGTGAATGCTCGACTGGATTTCTGACGGTCACAATGTTATTTAGGCAGATTTTTTAGTACTATAGCTTTATGGGAAATCTGTTTATAAGCACAATCTGTATATTTAGCTTAAAGATGTGACCATTGTTAATTTATATTTCCAAAGTAGTATCCCGTATTATGACCCATTGACAATATTGCATTTCCCATTACATTATCAAGAATTTATAAAGATTTAGAAATAGATGATAGACTATATTTTGCATTTTATCTAGCAGATATATTTATCCTTTGACCTCCTAGCCTCCCGCGTCAATAATACAAAGCAATTTTACAGAAATTCATGCTATTTTTAGTTTTGCAGTTAAGTATTTCGACATATGTCTTTTAAGTGGAGATCAAGTGTAAAAATTTGAACATCAAAATTCCAAAATATGTGTAAAAGCCGATTGAGAAAACAAAATCACCAGTTTGAAAGCAGAATAAACTCAAATGTTGCACACTAGACGTTAATTTCTGAGCTATTTAATTCAATGATTAATTAAAATTGAATAACAACATAAAGGAATTATAGGAAATTAGTAAATTAACAACGTAAACCAAGCATGTTTTGTAGAATCTTAAGTTAATTTATAAGAATTTGATCACAATGTATATCCAGATTCATGAATGAGAAATGTAAAGTATTTTAAGGTAGTAGACCTAGGTTAAGGGAGATAACTCTTAAAATCAGCAAGGTGTTTGAAACGGTCCGTTTCATTGATGGTTTTCTAGCATTTAATATGTGAAAAGGAATCAAAATCATCTGTGTTACTTAGAAGCTTCCAATATATCTATCAAAATGTTTAAAAACAATCATACAAGTGATTTTTAAGAGTTATGTCTCTTAACATAGGTCTACCTTCTTAATTGTATTCTCTACAAAGTTTTATTCTTTGTTCAAAGTACTAGTAGTTAAAATATCAAATCGTACATGAAATGTGGATGAACAGTTGTACAACCTCATTTCTGCAAGTTTTTTCCTACCGCCTGTCTAATTTTTCTCAATACTTTTAAATTATATAACTCTACTACTAAACCTTTACTGACTTGTATTACTATTGTGTTGTTGTTTTACCTTATTAAGTGCATCTCGAGTTATATAAAATACACAAGAAAAACATCGATCTTTGTATGAGTAAAAAGGTATTAGATGCATATCAATATCTTCATATTCAATTAAGTATCTGAAACAAAAACCAAACCAAGGTGAACAATCAAATAATCAAGATAAATGTACCATTGAAACAAAATTAAGATTTTCTAGAAAAACAAAATACCAGACAATAAATGAACAAAACAATACAAAAAAAAATGAAACGTATGGCACTGGCGGAACACAAACTCACCAGGCGCCCCTCAAAACAGTAATAGATAATTATTTCATGTATTGATAATTACTTTGATGCAAGACAGAAAGTATATATATAAAAGG